>VZRZ01005095.1:655250-674275 GCA_013398175.1 Climacteris rufus | reverse complement strand
CCCGCCGCCGCAGCCCGCGTTGTGCCGCGGCTCCCGGCGCTCTGCCCCGGCTGCTCCCCGAGGGGCCGCGCCCGGGCCGAGCAGCCCCCGAGACGGGCGGGCCCGGTGCTCCCTCGGGAGCCGAGGCACAGCACGGACAGTGCTTTGCCAGAAAAAAGCAGGGTTTAATGCCTTAAACTGGGTTCTGGGCTAAGCTTCAGGGGTTGCCGCCTGGCTGGCAGCTTTCAGGTCACTTGACTGATTAAAAATAATAAAGCAGTTCTCTTTTTGCTTGTTGCTATCAGTTTCTGTCTTTGCCAAGAGGTGGTCTGTGCTGGCCTGTGTTGAAATGTGCATGACCAGGGCCCACAGGTTTAGCGCTTTACAGCCCAAGTGCAGCCATGGAAGGCCTTTGGAGAAATGTAGGATTCCAGAGGTGCAGAAGCTGAGCCATTTGATTCTCTGGTTTGTCTAGTGAGGGATGTTTCTCATTGATTGTTATGTGAAGTTACATAGAAAATTGCATAGCCCTCGGGTTGGACTCTACTGTCTACTACCCTTTCCTGCTGCTTGGCCAAGGAATGTGTCTTCTCTGCCCACTTGCCCCATTAGTCCCTCTGCCAACATCACTTCCAACTTAAGCTTGTCCAGTTGGTACTGTCTGGGGGCTTGCTGAGGACTGATGAGGGTGTTTTGTTGCATCTACAGGTTTCAGAAGCTGCAGCTATTTGCTTGTTGACTGGGGGATTCTACCAGCCAGCTTTCCTTTTTCAGGGAATGTTCTTTCATCCTCCTCATTTTCATTCTGTGTGCAGCACACTTTGTTCTCAATCTGCAATGAAAAGAAGATTGAGTTTGTGAATAGGGAAATTCTGCTTAAAATACTCCAGTTGTTTTAGCTTGCAGCTTCTCAGAAGTCTCTTGAATAGTGTGTTTTTAGTGGCTCTGCTGATTTTTCCTTGCCCTGCAGCTACCCCTTCATCACTGCTTTGTATTAGGGACCTCACTCTGCAGAAGCAGACTGAATTAATTTTTGATGAATTTCAGCTTGGCTTCTGTCGCCCTGTATAAAACTGTGGGAAATTGTTTCCATGCTGTTGAGAAGACTGTGCTGTGAGAGCACACACATAAGTGACTGATAATCACAATTATGCAAAATCATGGTCTGTGCTTCTTCACAAGAGCTTCTGAACAGTCATTTTATCAGCTCTATCATTGTTGCACTCCAAAATACCCATTGTAGAACCAAACATCTTGACACCCCTCTTGTCTGCAGACATGCAGTTAAATCTTTTCAAAGCATGTTTTTGGCAGACAACCTCATGTTGAGAGGCTGACCTGAAGTACCCTTTGTATTTGTAATCCAGTCTTCCTTGTCCTCTTCTGGGAAGCTGCTTCTGCTGAAGCACTGATCTGTGTTGGTCTTTCAAAGGGTTGCTTGACCCAGGCTGTTCTAAAGAGTTTCCTACCTTTTTTGTTTTTTAATTCCTGCTTCCCTGGGTTCTCCTTAGCCAAGTCACTTTGGTGTTCAGATCTCTACCTTGGTAGCGATATCTGTGCTATCTGTTCTGTGGTGCTGCTGTGCAAAAAAAAAAAAAAAAAATCAGTCTTTAAGCTCTGTTTCTTTCACTGTGTATTTGCTGTGCCTTGAATACTGATTGGAACAGGGAACATGGTTGCCAGTCATGAGTGGGTGCTCATTTGTGGAAGAAATTTGGGTCAGAAATAGTCTTAAATATCATGGTGAGTTACTTTGAGTTTGTATGCAGCTGAGAGCTTTTTTTTTTTTTGAAATATCAGGGTAGTGCAATACAACTTGGTTGGTCCCTGCAGGGGAGCTGCAGGTAGACTGCGTGACCTCTAGGAGCTGTGTACCTCTGCAGTACTTTTTTTTGTATGAAACAGGACATTTATATGGCACTTAGGAATGTGGTTTAGTAGTTTACTTGGCTGTGTTATGTTTACAGTTGGACTCGATGCTCTAAAGGGTATTTTCCAACCTAAGTGATCCTGGTTATTAGGATTATTCTGATTATCAGGATTTCCTGTAATATCAGTGTTTCTGTTTTAATGGGCACTTCCTCTCTCTGAATTAGGCATGTTCTTTGAATGGGAAAAGACAAGTTAGAGATTTGTGAAGAATTCTGCCTCTAATAATCTGGACATCGTTATTTTGGCATTATATAGTGCTGTATTTCCCTGTACTTTTTAGTAGCAACTTGCAAGATAAGTTGCAGTGCAAACAAAAGACTATGACTGTATTTCAAGAGGCTGAAGGGAGAAGTGGTAATTAGATGCTAATTACTCATGCATAATTACTCACGGGTAAATTAGTCTAAAAAGTTGCAAATTCAGTTCTTAATACTCCTGGAGTAATCTTTGAGCCTTGTCTCTTCACTGTGTATTTGTTGTGCCTTGAACACTGAATGGATTTAGGTGTTCTCTGCTTGTGAATTGGCTGACTTGTGGGAGAGGTAATTAATTACCTGTTCAGTTATTACAAGCTGGTTCCTGGGGATGTTATCTGTGTGCTTCTGCACAGGACTAAAGTTTCTCAGGCTTTCAGGTTCAGGCCATCATAAGCTTTAATTGCTGGAGGACAGGGAGTGGAAATGACACACCATTTGGGAACTGCCTGTCTGTTCCTAGATTTGATACATGGAAACCTGTGTATCCTGCAGATCTGGGGGTGTCATACAAATTGGGCTCTTTGGGGAGTATGTAGCTACTGGTTGTATGCTGGTAATTGCCCTGATTTGGTGCCCTGAGTCTGTTCCTTTCCCAAGGCCAGCTAATGTATGCTGCTTGTCTGAAAGGTTGGTGATGTTATTTTGGACCTAAATTGACTGGCAATTTTCTGCACAAGATGTGTTTGGACTTACAGTCGTTTTATGAGTGTTAAGAAAACAGAAGCCTCTCTTGGGATTGGTGCTCAAACAGAAATAGAAGGCTAGGAGTACTGACTTGTAGTTATCTTTGTGAGTTGGGGTAAGCTTTCCAGAATATCATGAAATTCTGAATCTGGCTTGCCAGATACTTCCCAAGGGGTGGGGTGGTAGAGTGGACAAAGTCTGGCTGTCGTAGGAGTGCAGGAGGTCATATAGTCCAATTTTCTGGGCACAAACCACTATGTCTGACAACTGATTGGGACCAAGCCCTGAACACAAGCTTATACTCTGAAAGGCAGATGAAGGAGTGAAAGGTAGACCTGCAGAGCAAATGCTGAGTTACCTTATCTTCTGTGATGGATGGTCATGTTTTGGATTTAAGATTTTACATAAAAAGGAAGGGGGTGGGATAAAGGTAGCTGCTGCTGCTTTGCCTAAGAGCCTGTTTGGGTATCCTGAGTGGATGTGAGAAATCTGGATGGGGCATCAGTAAACACCAGCCCATGAGAGGGAGGCTACCTGGACAGTACATTCCTGCTCTCACCTACAGACAGCAGCTGAGCCTCGGGAGCTGCTGCTTTAGTAGTCTGTAAACTGACCTGCCAGGACAGATAGTGAGTGACAGATGGGGCTTTGCTGATCAGTGACCCTCCTTCTTCTGAGTAGCCCAACAAGCTCTCAGAAGTATACTTCATGTTATAAGGTTGGGCATACAATTTTACAACATGCTGGTTTAGTGTGAGGCCTCAATCCCTGCTATGCTGGATGTTTTGTCCCTATCAGGCCCAGGAAGCCATAAGGCTGATCTTAGGTGTTTTGAAGCTTGTTGTTAGATCCAGTGTAGCAAGTGAAATAGTTTCCAGAGAGATGCTCATTCTCCTTTCTCTTAACAGGTGTGGAGGTGTATGCTGTTGTAAAGGCACCTGCGAGAGTCTGGAGCAATGCCACCACCTTCAGACATTGTGAAAGTGGCTGTTGAGTGGCCAGGTGCCAATGCCCAGCTGCTGGAAATAGATCAGGTGAGACCTGGTAACCAGATGGGGGAGGAAAAGCACCCCAGCGTTGATACTGGAATGTGGGAAGCATAGAAATGGGCAGTATTCCTTTCTGGTTGAGAGGAACACGGCTACTGAGGACTCTCTTTCTGTTCTAGAAAAGGCCTCTTGCATCCATCATCAAGGAGGTCTGTGATGGGTGAGTAGTTCTCTGGAAACCCTTGTGGAGAAAGTCTGTCCTGCTGACAAATCTTGGTGGGGTACTGTGGAAGTCTCTGCTGCTTGTTAAATGTGCTGCTAGCACAGTCCATGCTGCCTGCTGCCAGTGTTGGCCATGGAATGGGCCAGGGTTTAAATCGTGAGGAAAAGGATCTCCTGGAAAACAGGGGCCTTCCATCTTTATTTCAGTTTTAAGTGTCTGCATATGTCTGCTCTAGGGTCAGTTTCTCTGAGGATTGGCCCATCCTGCTGTTCCTGAAATGTAGGCCTCTTCAGATGTTCCACAGAGGTCATTTTGAGTAGGCTGAAGTCCCACATTCACCTCATGAGGAGTTTTCTGTCTTCTTCGGGAGACCTGATTTCCCCTGCTAAAGCTTTGCTTGAAAGTTCTTTTGCACCCTCCTGGGATCAAGCTCCATTTCCTTATTGAGGGCCAGAAGAAAGAAGAAGAGGAGGAAGCTTATGTGTCCTTCTTCTTCCTCTGCCAGGTGGTCATTGCCAAACCCTGAGTACTACACGCTGCGTTATGCTGATGGTCCTCAGCTGTACATCACAGAGCAGGTCAGTGGGAGAGGCAGCAGTTTGCTGGTGTCCTGGGTGGGAGTGCACAGTGTTTTGGATTAGTGTCATGCAACAGTGCTGGTGGTAACCCTTGAGGGACAGCATCTCTGCTCACAGAGAGACTCAGACTTGAATGGTGCCATTCAGCTGAGGAGCTCTGCACTGTTCCCTTTGTGTGCCTGTAGGTGTGGGGACTCAGGAACTCAATTTTAATACCCTCAGTAGGGTTGTGTGGCGTAAGAACTCTGTTACTTGTGCATGCAGATGTGCACTGTAGATCCAGTTGTGTTCTTTCCCCCAGTTTAAAGTTTGTGGTTTTTTTCAGACTCGCTGTGACATCAAGAATGGAACTATCCTACAGCTGGCAGTCTCCCCGGTAAATGCTTCCTCACATCTCTCTCTCTCAGTAACTTCCCATGTATGACAGGCTGTTTCTTGCCTCTTGGCTTTTCTTTCTTCTTCTCCCCAAATTGCAGAGGGGTTACCTTTGTTGTGGGCCATTCCACACAGTGAGGCATGCACTCTTTGTTTTCCATGCTAGCTGTGGTGTGTGTCTTTCCTTTGGATGCTCTGCCCTTTTATAGGACTTTCTGTAAATAAATCCAGTCTACAGTTTTAGTGCATCTGCTAGATTAGGATGTTGTGAAGCACCTGACAGATGCATTCTCAATATGAGTGCACTTAGTGTGGTCAGTCAGAAAGCAACAGTTCCAGTGACTTAACGCAAAAATCTAAAATAGAGAAAAATTTGATGCAGAGGGGATTGTTCCTGCTGAATTCTTGCTATTGTGACCTCAACAGCCATCTTTTGCAGGCTTGCTGCAGCTTCCTTTTTATTTGAATTGTTAATCCTTTTGTGTTCTTTTTAAAGCTGAGAGTAAGTAGAACTGGGAGAAGTTACTTGGGCAAGAGGGAATTGAGACCATGTCATTGATCTGTTTCTGAGAAGTCTTACAGAATGTCTTGTAGATACACAAAATATGCTCGTGCTTCTCTTTAAATCTGAGACTTTTTATTAATTGTATTTCTTTAATGGTGTTGCTCCATATTTCTATATCCACCTCCACTCACCTCAGTAAGAAGAAAAACAGACATTTGCTCTAGCATGTAAAATAGCATTTACTCACCTCCAGCTTGGCTTAACTGTTGCTGAGAGAAGCCTTTTTTAGTCTGTCTTAGACTTGCTGACTGCAGCGACGGAATCTGTCTTTGCTGGTATCTCTGCCCTGCTCTCTCTGCCCACCCGTGGGCTTCTGACAGAATGCTGATGCTGGCAGGACTCAGAGTGCAGGTGACTGGTCTGTAACTGGCACCTTCCCTCTTTCCTGCCAGTCTAGGGCAGCTCGCCAGCTGATGGAGAGGATCCAGTCACACAGCATGGAAGCCCGGCTGGATGCCATGAAGGAACTGGCAAAACTCTCAGCAGACATCACCTTTGCCACAGAGTTCATCAACATGGAAGGGATTACAGTGCTGACACGGCTTGTGGAGAGTGGGACCAAGCTTCTATCCCAGTAAGTGTCATTTATTCCAGGACTCTGGAAGAAGGCCTTGAAAAAGGGGCTAATTTTGCTTGCTGAAGTGGCACGAAGCAACTAACCTCATAACAAATGCTGATCTATTGAGACAAAGTCTTTCTAGGCATTTGCTAAGCCTCATGGGGCAAAAGAGGAGACAGTTATGATCTGATTATTTCCTCAAGCACATTCACAGCAAACTCTGATAATAGCAGCAAATAATTCACTTGGATTTTCTGCTGTAGTTGTTGTGTTTTAGTCTTGATAACTTACTGTCATAACATTGACAGCTCTTCTTATATATTAGCAACTAATATGTTCTTGACATTTTTTGCGGTCTTTCTCTCCATCTCTTTTACCTTTCTGTCTTGTGGTTATGTATTAAATTTTCCACAATTCATGCTGTGCTTTCATTTTATTTCAAGCCAGGTCCCAGTATTTAGAGAAAGACAATTCATTTTTCTTAGCTTTTTCCTGAAGTTAAAGCATGTTTATTCGTTTGACTAGCCAAGTACTGATCCAGGTGATTGCAAGTCTCTGGTGGCTGAACTAGGGACCTACTGTTGCTGGTTTTAATTTGTACTTGTAATCAGGAAAAATAAAATATCTTTCTACAAAACAGCAAAATTATCTGCATAAATGCATACGCTTTATTGCTCCCCCAGGTGCCATACTGTTTTATTAGAAGAAGGTGGTGACACATTTCTCTAACCCAGCTTATTCAGCTTGGACAGGCTTTTTTCTTGCTGGCAGATCTCTTGTAACTGAATGCTTCAATTTCTCAGTTACAGTGAGATGTTGGCTTTCACCCTGACTGCCTTCTTGGAGCTCATGGACCACGGTATTGTCTCCTGGGACATGGTCTCAATAACCTTCATCAAACAGGTGGGTTTGGGTGAAGGGGGTGAGTGGATACTATTTCTTTCCATGCTTTAATGCATCTTCCAGAAAGAGCAGAAGACTCTGAGAAGCCGAGTACTCCCTGACAGCACAGTGCACCTCCTTTTCTGAGCCCTGTCTCACTCACCACAAGGCTTCCTGCCCAGGCATCAGCTGACCTGGTGGTTCATGTGTTTGTAGATTGCAGGGTATGTGAGTCAGCCCATGGTGGATGTGTCCATCCTGCAGCGGTCCCTGGCCATCCTGGAGAGCATGGTGCTCAACAGCCAGACTCTGTACCAGAAGATTGCAGAGGAGATCACTGTGGGGCAGCTCATTTCCCACCTGCAAGTGTGAGTGGCCACCCAGCAATGGTGTGATGTATATCAATTTTGTGAATATCTGTTCATTTAAAAATGCATCCTTCTGCATTTAAAACAGTTAAAGATTATTTTTCTTAAGTATTGCTAATATGACAACTTACTTGAACTTTAAGATTTCAAGATAGTGAGATCCTAGAAAAATATGTTCTGTGTTCTGGAAGCACTTAGGAACATGATATAAGTCTTGAAGAAAGATGTTTTGCTTAAACAACTGCACAAGTGTGATCAGTGCTAGGACCAAACCTGCATTTCACTACAACAACTTCCTAAAGGTTCTGCATCCAGATGTCTGTCACCTGCACCCCTCTTTAAATTGTCTCCTCTAGAATTAGGAGCTCATCATCTTCTGGGTTTTGTCTTGCATGCTAAAGGAGAAAACAATTGCTTTTCTTGCTTGAAGGGAATAAAAATTCTCCTTCCTCTCTTTCCAAACAAACTGGCAAATTAATATCTGTCTCCTAGGGCTGTTTGTCTAGGTCAGTTCTACTCATCCATATAAAAATGCAGTATGTAATTGTTAGAGCTTTGAGTAGGTTGGGTTTTTTCTCAGCCTTTTAATTCTGAACGTGTGGGAAAGCACTATTTGTGAATGTGATTGATATTCCTTAATTAGTGAACAGTAATTTAACAAAATTATAGTACAAACAAAGTATTGCATCAATGTCACCGTGTGCTCAGAATGTTTATATATTAGAATTTGTTTAACAGGAAAGCTGAACAAGTTCTCCTGAACTGCAGCAGTTTTACAAAGAATAAATGTTCTTTCATCTTTATGATTTCTGTTTTAGTCAAACATAGGTTTGGTCCTAACATTGAACACCCTTGTGCAGTTTTTAAAGCAGAATATCTTTGTTCAAGTCTGTTCTGGAAGTCTTCTTAAGTGCTTCCAGAACACAGAAGGTCACTTTAAAAAGCATCTATGCAGGGAATATTTTGGAAAGGGAGGTGGAGGGTGAGTCAGAATTTGCTGGTGGTTTTTTTGGCAAGACTGTCAGGAGGGAACAGTTCATAACAGAGAATAGGAAGAACACGACCATGGAAACAAGTCCAATAGAGATGAGTTAGAAGAGGAGAAACTAACCTAAAAATTGTTCTGCTTTGTCAAAAAGTGTGTGAAAAGAGCAACAAACCCTGAAAAGGAGAGCAAAAGTGAAGGACAGACTTCAGAGACCTGTGAAGCTCAGAGGCCCAAGGAAAACCTAGGATGATGCATGGAGATTTGCATGTTTGAAGTACAGCAGATTGACCAAAATGAAAAAGATTTGGAAGGGAGCGATAGAAGAGAGAATATGGTTGTTATCCACAGAAATGCCAAAGTGAGGAAAATAGGTATTTAAGCTAAAAGATGTGTTGGCTTTAGATCTTTTATAAAAAGTTTAATTCTATGTGTATAGTTATAAATATTTTTTAAAAGGTATATTCATGCACACAAATTCATTTAGGTGATGCACTGGACTTCTGTTCATCAGAAGGGCTTGATGTCTGCAGAAGTTTCCCAGGAATGCACTGGGTCTGGCTGAGATGGAGTTCACTTCCCCCAGAGCAGCCCTCACAGTGCTGTGCTGTGCACTGAGAGATGGAAAGGTGTTGATAGAATCCACCAGTGTTTTGGCTACTGCTGAGCAGTGCTCCAACATCAAAACTGTCTCTCCAATGTTTCCCTCCCCACGCCGTACCCTGGGTGTGGGCAAGATCTTGGGAGGGGGCACAGCCAGGACAGCTGACCCAAAGTGGCCATAGGGATGTGCCATACCATATGACATCTGCTTAGGAATAAAAACTAAGAGAAAAGAAGGATGGAGGGGCATTTGTTATTATGACATTTGTGTTCCAAAGCAACCACTGTCTGTACTGAAGCCCTGCTTCCCTGGAGGTGTCTGGACATCACCTGCTAATGGGAAGTAGAGAATAAATCTTTTGTTTTCCTTTGCTTCCATGCACAGCCTTTGCTTATGCTTTATCAAGCTGCCTCTATATTGAGTTTTACCTATTCTATTTTCTTCCCTGCCTTGTCCTGATGAGGAGGGGAGGGATAGAGTGGCTTTTTGGGCACCAGAAGTCCAGCCAAGGTCTGCCCACCATGGCAAGTAAGAGTATTGCAAGAAACAAACCTGGATTTGATAGAGTATCAAGATGAGGGCAGAAGAATGTGATTGGCATTTGGAAGCTTAGTTCTGTGCTGTTTTGCACGTGGCAAGTGAAACCACATGCTGTGTGTGATCTAGGAAGGGGCTAAGCACCCTATACCTGAAGAAGTTCTTCAGTGAATCATGTTTTCCCCTTAGTTCCATTTACTTTTGGTGGCATAGAGGAGAAAAATTATCTGCTCCACACAAGTTTCAAGTTGTATCCATGTAGCAGACTGTACTGTAACCAGGTTTTACAGAGATAGTTTCAGCATTGGAAACAAACCTGTGGTGGTGCTGGGCTGCAGTCTGCTCTGTCTCCTGGATAATGGACCTATCAGTCAGAAATTTCTGTCAGCAAGCCTTATGGAGAATTGGACATCATGAAGCTGGATTACCTGAGTCCTTCTTGTCTGTTGAAATGCAAAACAGGTGTAATCAATGTTCTCATGGTGCAGGCAAAGGAACAACCAGCAATATTCTGTACTGCTTGTTGCCTTACAAGGCTGCCTTTTTTGTTTCTGCAGCTCAAACCAAGAGATTCAGACATATGCCATTGCCTTGATCAATGCCCTCTTCCTGAAGGCACCTGAGGACAAGAGACAGGTTTGTTCTTGCCTTTTGACTTTAAGCCTGAATAATCGTTGCTGGCTGGCTGTTTATGCCTCAGAAATCATGTTGTCTGGGCAAGATAGACCTGAGACCTTGCCAAGAACTTAAGTGGCTGTTTCAGTATGGCAACATAGGAGAAAAAGTACCATCCCATTAATAACATGTCCTGGAGCACACATCTATATTTAGGAGATTCTCCGAAAGGATTCTGGAAACCTTGTGAGACAGAAAGTAATCCTCCAGACAGCATGGGAAATTTTTTAAAGACAGTTAATTGTGTATGGGAGAGGTAGACTGAGTAGAGTCCTTGGGGTTGTATGTGCTTCCTTAAAAAACATCCCACCTTCCTCTCCCCCAAAAAGGGGATTTCCTTAAGTCACAGGGGGATATTCCTGCTGGCAAATGTAACACTGCAATGAAACACTGTCCTGCTCTGAGGAAACTCCCAAGATCTCAGCTGTGTGCAAGATGTGCATATGTGTGTATTGTGTAGCTTTGCTGTGTTAAGCCTTTCTTCTCTAGTGCCCTGTTTGTGCCTTATTCCTGGACTCCAAGCTAAATCCTGTCTGCTTCTCTTTGTGCCTTTTTTTGCTTTCTGCCAGCAGGACAAGCTGCTTAACCCACTAGACCTGCCCATCACTGTAAGTAACTCAAGCCTGGGGGCTGGTCCTGTAGGGGAACCGTAGGCATGTTAGCTGTTCTCCAGTTATGCCTCCTTGTATCCCAGGGATGATGCACACAGGCCTCAGAGAGTGGAGGAGCCTAGGGAGAAGGGTGGGAGGACTCCTGGGGATGGACTCCTGTGGAGGGGAGAAGAATCAGTATCAGGAGAAACCCTGAATAAGTTACTGTGCACACAAGGTCATACAGATGGTCATAAGAGGAAGCTACAAGACTGACTAGGTGAACCAATTGTAAAACTGGAACCAGTTCTTTAGCAATCTGAGTCTCCTTAAACTTCCTGCAGCATGAGTTTATACCCCACATTCACCTGTGTTAATGACAGTTTCATATCCAGCTGCATCCTTCTAAAGATAGAACTTTTGTCTGTGAAGAACAGTCAGAAAACTTGATGCTGACTGGGGCTAGAGCATAAATTCTGCCTAATCTGTGATTTCTCCCTTATGGGAATTGTAGTATAAGAATGTTCTTTGCTCTGTGCACCACTCTTTTTAGTAGGTTTATTTGGAACTTTCTGTATTGAGATACTGGTACATTTTTTGGTTTTCTGGGTGGCACAGAGAATATTCCAGTTTTGGCAAGGATGCAGCACCTTCAGAGGGGAAACTGCCCTCTTAACAAATGTTACATAATTTCTAAAGCTAATGGATATGCTTAGCAGATCAATATAAAAAAATCACACCCCTCTGTTAGTAATTCAGGAAAGATACTAGACTTCATAGCAAAGAAAATTCCAAGGGATCTTTCACTTCTATTTCTCCTTGAACACAATCCAAATTACCTCAAAGGGCCATGAATTTTATTAAGGGACTGGAGTATCTTTCATATGAATAGAGCCTGTGAGATTTGGGATTCCTCAGCATCAAGAAAAGAAGGCTCAGGGAGGTCTCGTGTATAAATACGTGATGGAAGGGAATAAAGAAGAGGGAGCCTGACTCCTCTCAATAATGCCTGCTGACAGGACAAGAAGCAGTGGACACAGCTTAAAACACAGGAAATTCCACTTGAATACACACACAATAAATAGAAGAGTGGTCAAACACGGAAACAGGTTACCCAGAGAGATTGTGGAGTCTCCATCAGTGGAGATATTAAAAACCTGACTGGACACAGTCCTGGGCAGCCTGATCTGTCTGATGTTGCTTGAACCGGGGGAGTTGGACTAGGTGATCTCAAGACATCTCTCAGCATAAATCATTCTGTGATTCTATGACCATCAAGCAGCAAAGTGGGCCTTTCTGGACCTCAGCAGAGCATAAATCACTTAGCAATGGTTAGACTGTGTGTGTGCTCATGCTTCTTTCTATGCTGTTTAGAATTGTTTAATTGTCTTTGTCCTTCCCACTTTTTATCTGCTTCAGTCACCTGTTAACTCCATCCCATGTACAAACTAATTCCTTCAGAGAAAGGATTCTTTGTGTCGCATGCATGAGCAAATCCTAACAGCAGGGCTTTGTCCTGTTCTCAGCACTACATCTCACAATAGTAGTAAAAGTAATGATTCAGAGGGCAGTGTGTTATCTCTGAAAGCACTTCCTACTTCATCTAGATGCTCCTTAGATACCTTCCACTCAAGAACTGACTCACTTTGGTTGTAACATGAACACTGCTGAAGTTGCAGCCATTACGGCTTGGCTGTCAGTCACTGTCTTGGTTTAGGAGGTTTCTGGCTGGATCAAAAGTGATAACAGGGACTTGGAACAAGGTTAATGCACACATTTTACCAGACATCTTACTCTGTCAAGAGTAATGTTGATATGAGCAGTTGGAAAGTCTTTGATTGCTCGGAACATACAGCTGATTGAGTGCAATTGTCTGAGACTCCACATCTGCTCCCAGTTCTCAATCTGCACTGCACAGGAATGTGAAGGGATCTCAGACTGTCAGTTCTTTTGGATTTCTTCCAGATGATACAATGCCCAACAGATTTTTCTTGCTCAAAAGGTTTTTCTTGTAGCAGCAAACTCATGATAATGTTCCATCTTGACATTAGCACTTGTGCCACTCTCCTAGCAAGGGTAATGAGATCACTGGTGTGGTAAAAAATGCATCTTCACACTTTACAAGGAAAGCACAGGTTAGGTTTTTGCAGGTGCATGTGTAATTGCTGCTGGTACTGAAGGCATCTGGCATCTGCTGTGACTGTTTGTCATCATGATGTGACGTTTGGGAAACCCTCCTCACCTGGAGAAGGAAGCTTTCCTCTAAGCATGAAAATTATTACCCTGTATTTACCCTGTATTATTTACCCTGTATTTTTGTAAACTGAAATGCTTCTGCAAATTGTCCTTAAGCTGACTTCTGAAAATCCCTTTAGGAATTCAGACAAAGGAAAAGTAAATTTCAGAGGGAGATTTTTGAGAGGGAGGAGACCTGAAACCTGCATCCCATAGCCCTTGTTATATTAGTTGTTTACCTTGGTACAGGAAGCTGGGAAATGCTAATTGGAGGAAGCTCTTGTAGATGGCAGGTTTTGCCTGGGCAACCCAGTGTATGCTCCCTGCTGCCATATCTCCTAATATTGAATAATATCTTTGCATGTCCAACATTAAGCTTAATTTGCTTCTGTCTTTTGACTATGCTGGTGCCTTCCTCCACATTAGTGATGTTTTTTAGGGGAACCATCTATGAGTTGTTCCATGGTAAAGATGACCCATGCATCACAACCTGATGCTTGCTTTGTGGTGAAATGTCATGCTAAATTGACAGCCTGTAGAAAAGTACTTTGTTGTGTACCAGTGCTATCTCCAATTCTTAGGCTTCTTTCATTTTCTCCTTTCTGCACAGTGTGGGTATTTTCTTTATATTTCACTCATGTTATTTCATTTCTAAATTTCACAACAGGAAATGGCTAATGCATTTGCCCAGAAGCACCTGAGGTCTATAATACTGAATGTAAGTATTTCTGAAATGACAGAGTGCTTCCTAATGTGCTCTCAATAGAGGTTTCACTTGTGCATAGTGTAAATTCTACTGCCCTCAGGGCACTTCTAAAAAAGTGACTCTTTCAAGGATGAAACTGAAGTCACTTGTTCAAAAGGGAGTTACCAGGACATTGCTTTCTGCTCTTACAGAGCACTGCCATTATGCTTCAGATGGAATATGGAGGTTAAACAGCTGAATCTTCATATAGGGAGATGTACATGCAGCCTGGCATATGTCTAGAGCTAATACTTTAGCTTTTAGTTGTATTCTCTTCATTTCTACCCTCTCCTTTATTTTGCAGCATGTGATCAGAGGAAACCGCCCCATTAAAACAGAAATGGCACATCAGCTGTACGTCCTACAGGTCCTGACCTTTAACCTCCTGGAAGAGAGAATGATGACCAAAATGGATCCCAATGATCAGGTCACTATTAGAGCTGAGTAAGATCTGCTAGGATAGGATATACAAGGGGTCTTATTCCTGAGCTCCTTACCTCAGTAGGATTTGCAGTAGATGGTACATAAAGTGTGAAACCCACCCCCTCACATTGTAGTCCTTGAGATCAGGTTATACTCATGACTACCCTGCTGCATGCTGTGGGACTGTTGGATCTAAGTGGTTATTGGAAGCCATATACTTCTTTCTTGACCAGTGTGATGGCAGCTGTCAAACTGGTTACTTCACCTCGATGGAGAGCACATCATTTTATCCATTTCCTTGTAGTATACGAGGAAACTGGGCATTTTCAATGTGTCTGTTACTCAGATGCATTGCAGTCTTTAATAAGAAATGCCATAGCACTATCTAAATGCCTAGAAATTGCCTGTAACTAAACTTGCAAACAAATGTTTTGCATTACCCAATGTACTGAAACGTGCCATTTTGAAATGGATTGCCTCTTTGTGCGTAGTGTTAATGACCTTTGGTATCTCTCTATTTACTGTGTGAGCTCTGAAGAGAGAGTTAGGACTGTGCATTATGTGAAAATACTGCTGTAGTGATAAATCATGTTACCATTTCCCTGCCTTCTGTCCTTCAGGCACAGAGAGACATCATATTTGAGTTGAGAAGAATTGCGTTTGATGCAGAGTCTGACAGCAACACCGTCCCTGGCAGTGGAACAGAGAAACGCAAAGCCATGTACACCAAGGACTACAAGATGCTGGGATTCACTGTATGCATCCAGAGAGAATGCTGACTGTAAACCATGTGAAGGCAATCTGAGCCATCTCCATCAGAGTTGTGGGGAAATAAGGAACAGAAATAGCTGTTTGTGTTGCCATACTTCAGCATCTGAGTTCAGAAATTCAGTTACACTCAGACTCCTGGGGAAGATCATTATGAATTTGCTGATGGGTTAAATGCCAGGGTTCATTAGGCACGTTCTCTGGAGGTGTTTCCTCACCATATGCACCTATGCTATGAAGAACTTGGAACCAGCCTCTCCTCTAGAAAGTTTGGATAGCATTGTCAGCAGGTGTCCAAGGTTACCTCTTGTACAATTGTGAGGGAGTGCTTCATGGATAGGCCATTTAAAATTCATTCAGAAAAGGTTCTCACACAATTTCTTTGAGCTAATTTGTTTGGATTCTTTCTACACACTCTTTTCACAGAATCACATCAATCCAGCCATGGATTTTACTCAGACTCCTCCGGGGATGCTGGCATTGGACAACATGCTCTACTTGGCCAAATTTCATCAGGACACCTATATCAGGGTACATGAAGCTGCTGATTTTTACATGCAAACACCTCAGCAGCTCTTCTTAGTGTGTGTGGCATCCTCTTGTTGCAGATTGTTCTGGAGAACAGCAGTCGAGAAGACAAACACGAGTGTCCCTTTGGGCGCAGTGCCATTGAGCTCACCAGGATGCTTTGTGAGATCTTGCAAGTTGGGGAGCTCCGTAAGTACCACTCATTACCCAGCTTCATAGATTGCTGGGCTGATGCTTCTAGAAACCAATATTCACAAGGATCTGTACCCTGATCTCACTTCTGCTATGTAAGGACAGGGGGAGCTTGGAGGTGGTGCTGTTGGTGTCCCAGTGACAATACCACTATTGAAATAAAGGAAGAAATTTTGGTGTGTGCACTCTGGTTCTCCTGAAAAACTGATACAAACAGAAAGCTTCAACTTCCCAGAGCTTCAGGGTGCTGTATAAAAAAAATTGTCTAGAAACCATCATAGACTTGATAAAAGTATATTAGCTCTAAGAGTCTCAAAACAGCATTCTGAGAAAATTAACCACTGTAAGAAACTCCACCAGAGGAAGGTGGGAAACAGTGCAAGCAGTTATTTTGGGGAAGTGGGATGAAAAGGGCATGAGTCACAGAGGTTTGCATGATGAAGCATGGGGATCGTTGATCTCAATAAGCTGTCTATGAGGTGACAAAATATTGAACTGTCTTAATCTCTGGGAGTAAGTACTGTTGTACACCATCAGGTGTCCATCTGTAGTGGATTTTAGTTACTCTTAGTACCTTTTGTCCAATATGCTCACATGGATGTGGTTTGTTTCCTTCTGAAGCCAATGAAGGCCGGAATGACTACCACCCCATGTTTTTCACCCATGACCGTGCATTTGAGGAGCTGTTTGCCATCTGTATCCAGCTGTTGAACAAGACCTGGAAAGAAATGAGGGCGACAGCAGAAGATTTTAATAAGGTCAGGGTGGAGAAGAGCTGTTTTTGTAAAATCTTTTGCAGATCAGCACACATTCACTCAGCCTGTACATTTGGTTAAAGAGTAGGGTTCAGAAGATATGACAGGGCATTGATGTGGGTTGTGAGGGAGAATGGCTTAACTTATATTTGGTATAACCTAAGGTCATTCTTGCTTCTTCTGGATTTTCAAAGTCTCTAGTACACTGATATACTGGCCCCAGTTATCCCATGTCAGTTCATTGCTGACACTGAGCTGTGCCCTGATTCTCTACTGCCATTAAGCAGTAAGAATGTGCCTTGTTTTTCTTCCTGCCCCACCTCTTTAGGTTATGCAGGTTGTGAGGGAACAGATCACACGGGCTCTCCCCTCTAAACCAAACTCCTTGGACCAGTTCAAGAGCAAACTGCGCAGCCTGAGCTATTCTGAGATTCTGCGGCTGCGCCAGTCTGAGAGAATGAGCCAAGATGACTTCCAGTCACCACCTATTGTGTACGTGCCTAACAAAAACAGTTGCCTTCTCTCCTTGCCATTATCTCCATTTTATGCTTACTCTTCTGTATTTGATTGCCAGGGAGCTCAGAGAGAAAATCCAGCCTGAGATCTTGGAGCTGATAAAGCAACAGCGCCTGAACAGGCTTTGTGAGGGAAGTAGCTTTAGAAAAATTGGAAATCGCAGAAGACAAGGTAAGGTGACAGCATTTACTGCACTTTTTCATGTGAAGAACTGTAGGAAATAAGATCTAATGAATTAATCTGTCAGCAGGCACGTTGCCAGAAAGAAAAGCTGGTTACCTGGGCTGTCCATGTCAGCCAATAGTTTGGGGTGGCACAGATGTGTGTTTCTAAGAATTTAGCCATCTCCTCATGAATAAAAAGCTGTGCTGAGGAACTGGGGGAGCAGATGGATTGCATGGAGAGGCTGTAATTTAGTGGTTGTGAGACTTTATATGAATTATGTTGATCAGCTTACTCTACTTGGTGTGTGTTCCAGAAAGATTCTGGTATTGTCGCCTGGCTCTAAATCACAAGGTGCTACACTATGGAGATCTGGAAGACAATGCCCAGGGAGAAGTGACCTTTGAATCCCTACAGGAAAAAAGTAAGTCCTGATTACAGTCTGTGCACTCTTCTGTGCTCTGCTGTCTAGAGGCTGAGTATAATCCTAGATGAAGATGAAAGAGCTGTGGCTGAAGCCCTGACTGAGGTGATGGCAACTTTTGGTCCTTGCCCAAATTATTCAAATCTTAAAATTGCTTGGTATTTCTTTTTTAACAGCCAGCTATAGGGATGTGTTACTGGTGATGTGTTTTGGAAAACTGCGCTGATGAGCTAAAAAAACAAACACTGTTCAATTGCAAAGACAAAGTTCTGTCTTTTCCTGGTTAGGATTGCTTGTGTGGGAGTTTTACTTTTTCACTGTTAGTTCCAGTTGCAGACATCAAAGCCATTGTCACAGGGAAGGATTGTCCACACATGAAGGAGAAAAGTGCACTGAAACAGAACAAGGTAAGTGCTCCCTTTTTTGCCTGTCACTATTATCTAATGCTGTAGCATTTAAGACTGTGAAAATGAGCAACAGGAGCGAATGATCTGCCCCACTGCAGGTGTGTTGTGTACAAACCCCATCTCCTACCTGGGCCCTTTCTTAGTATTCCTTTGTTGACTGCAAGGAGCTGTGAGCATGGTGTGATTGTGCCATAGTTTCTTCAGAACTGCTCAGAATGCCAGTATGGGAAAGTGTACTGGGCCTGCAGCAAGGCAGCTCTCTCGGGCTGGCAGGCAGAAGGTGCTGTAATATTTTGTTCAGTTGATAAGTGAAAGATTCTTTTCCATTCAGGAAGTGTTAGAATTGGCCTTCTCCATATTATACGATCCCGATGAGACCTTGAACTTCATTGCACCTAATAAATACGAGGTAAGAAATGCAGTGGTTAAGCAGTAGAATATATAGCAGTTAACTTCAGAGATTAAGAAGGATTGATTGCTTTTCATTAAAGGCTTGAGCAGGATGTCTCCCACCCAGTTCATTCTTAGAATATGTTGGTAATGCTTAGAATGAACCATTTTTATTCCTTAGTTATCTTTTTCCATTTAAAAAGAAAAAAAATTCCCATGCTAATTTCCCCTAGCCTGGACTTCTAGTTTTTTTTTCCTCCTATGATGCCTAGAATAGGTTTGCTTTTACTTTTGTTGTGCTACAGTAGAAACTCTTGGCCCTCTCCTAGAGCCCAAGGGGTCATGCTTCTCTCTAGGCTTGTAACTTCCATTGGAAATCTCTGTGGGCACTGTTTTGGTGTTGGGTGTGGGGTTTTTTTGCCTTTAACTTCTTCCGGTGTTTCTTATCTTGAAGC
Organism: Climacteris rufus; assembly: GCA_013398175.1. Classification (NCBI taxonomy): domain Eukaryota; kingdom Metazoa; phylum Chordata; class Aves; order Passeriformes; family Climacteridae; genus Climacteris; species Climacteris rufus. The sequence continues at coordinate 655,493 of VZRZ01005095.1, read as the reverse complement.
TCTCTAATTGTTGCATGGATGGAAAGATTCAACGTAAGGTATCATTTATGCCCGGAGTCGTGAATTGCCCTTTCCTTTCCGCAGTACTGTATCTGGATTGATGGGCTCAATGCTCTCTTGGGGAAGGACATGTCCAGTGAGCTGACTAAAAGTGACCTGGACACGCTGCTGAGCATGGAAATGAAGCTGAGGCTCCTGGACTTGGAGAACATCCAGATCCCCGAAGCGCCGCCGCCGATCCCC
>VZRZ01005095.1:621188-654615 GCA_013398175.1 Climacteris rufus | reverse complement strand
CCCGCGCCCTGGCGCGCTGCCGCTCCGGACGGCCGCGGGCAGCGCTGTCCTGGGCCGACTGCCTCCGCCGGGCCGCCCCCGCAGGTACGGCCGGGCACGGGGGGACAGGGCCGGGGCGGCGGAGCGGGAGCGGGCCGTGAGCTTGGGGCACAACAACATAAGAAAGATACGAAGGTACTGGAGAGCATCCAGAGGAGGGCCACGAGGATGGTGATGGGATGGAAGGGAAGCGTTACGAGCAGCGGCTCAGGTCACTTGGTTGTTCAGTATGAAGAAGAGACCTCGTTGTGGTCTTCAACATCGTCAGGAGTGATGGGGCACACTGATCTCTTCACTCATGACCAGTGTCAGGATCCAAGGAAATGCACGAAGCTGAGTTGGGAGGGTTAGGTTGGTTATCAGGAAAAGGGTTTTTCAACCAGAGGGTATTTGAGCACTGGAACAGGCTTGCAAGGGCAGTGATCACAGCACCAAGCCTCTCTGAGTTCAAGAAGCGTGTGGACAACGCTCTCAGGCACACGCTGGGATTCTTGGGGTGTCCTGAGCAGGGCCAGGAGTTGGACTCGATCCTGGTGGGTCCCTTCCAGCTCAGCATGTTCTGTCATTCTGTGAGGCTGCCCATGACACTTCTGGCCACTTCCAGAGCCAGGGTGGTCAGAGCTGGTCCCCTGGGACAGGGTGAGCTGGACGGCACGGAGCTGGCTGTCACTCCAGCCTCTGCATTTCCCTACCAGGTATAGGTACTCTAAGTAGCTTGAGACATGCTGCCTTAATTGCTCATTACCAAGACGTGTTAGAATAGGGAGAGGCCACACAGAACGTTTCTTTCTGGCACAGGAGAACAATCAATGAGAATCTTCTACAGCACCTTGATAAGTTGTCTCTGCAAGTAACATTTTCTCTTTAACATTGGTATCAAGCCATGCATTTATGTTAACTCAGCATATTTCTCAGGTTGGAGCTTGGTAGACAATCCATCATACATCTCACACAGAACTGTACCTGAGACCAAGGAGTGAGGCTCCTACTCAGAGCACAGAACTGTAACTACTTCTGCAGTTCATTGGCTGGATGTTGTATTGGCTCCCACACAACAGCATCTGGTCTAAGAGCTCTGGCAAGGTTTGCAATACTTTACGTAAAATGCCCCATGGCTTCTTGAAAAAATGTTTTCTCCACATCTGCAGCAATTTTACCTTTCAGCATAGCCTGCCCTTGGATCAGTAAAACTGATTCCTGTAGTAGGAAACTTGTATACAAGGGAGGATAGACTGTAACAAAAGCTGCACCAGAGTTCAAACTGTGTGCTGAGAATTGTTGCTTCTTCAGGCCTCTCGCAGTGGCCCTCAGACTTACCAGGTACCATGCTCTGATACATTCAAGAAAGACTTTATGCAAATCTGCGATGGCTTTCGGTCACAGGGAGGACAAGAGTTATTTCTGGCTCTTTTTGTAATGCATGTTGAGTGTGCTGAGCCCAACTTGAGTCACAGGGAACAGGACAGAAACGTAAAGACCTGAGAGTATCTGAGCTATGTTTGTTCTGAAGACCTAACCTGAGGAAATCTTTTTTTTCCCCCAGGCCTTGCTCTGCTCTCTGTGTTTGTGGCCATGTAGCAGGGTTTTGTGGTGGGGTTTGTTAATGTAGTGGAAAAAGTTAACGTCAGGATTTTTTTCATTGATTCTTTAGCTCTGTCAACTTCATTGGATATTGGGCTGAGTAACTGGAGCTTCCTGTACGTCACTGTCTCCCTGTGAGTACAAACACCACCTTCCCTGGGAGCCTCTGGGGGCTTTGGAAAGTGCTTTATCAGGGTCTTTTTCCTTAACTTGGTGTTTGGTTGGTGGGGTCAGCATGCAGGGTCTGTGACAGCTTGCTGGTAGCAATGTAGAAATGGTTGATCTGGTCTTCCTAATAGTACTTTGATGGAAGGACTGCACTGAAGGGGTCTGACAGCGTATCTTGGTCCTTACAGCTACACGATGACCAAATCCTCTGCCATTCTCTTCATCCTGCTTTTTTCACTGCTCTTCAAGCTGGAGGAAATGGTAAGGGTCCCACACAATGCTTTGGGGAGGGAGGTCAGACCCAGGGAAACAAGCAGTGCATGTACAAGAAACATGTAAGTAGAAGAAGAATGCAATTATGTGGATGAACCTGAAAAGAAGAAGGTGTCTGTCTGTGTTGTGTTTGCTCTCCTGCAGAGGGTGACATTGCTGCTGGTGGTTCTGCTCATTGCTGGGGGACTCTTCATGTTCACCTACAAATCCACACAGTTCAACGCACAGGGGTTCGTGCTGGTGCTCTGCGCCTCTTTCCTGGGGGGCATTCGCTGGACTCTCACACAGATCCTGATGCAGAAGGCTGAACTGGGTATGTAGGGTGTTAGGAAGGGTGTGATGGTGCTGGCACTGGGGAGGGGAATAAGGAGAGGTGATAGCCCTTGCTGCAGAAACAAAACATCTTGTGTAAGGGAAGGTGTTTGAAACCTTGGGCAGGGGTTCTCTGTTGATGGGTAACAAAGGTGACTTGGTGTCTGCAGCAGCAGAGGTGTGGGCATCACAAATAAGGTGTGTGTCTAGGAATGGTGCTAACAAAGGCTCTAGGAGGTGTGTTATTCCCTGCCTTGTTGCTACCTGGTCTGTTGTTGATTCTCCTCTTTCAGGGCTCCAGAATCCCATTGATATCATGTTTCACCTGCAGCCGCTCATGTTCCTGGGGCTCTTCCCACTCTTTGCGGTGTTTGAGGGTGCGTGAGTTAATTAGAGAAAGCAGGGATAGCTTTACAGAGTGGTTGGGAGATTGCTTAGCAGTTTGTTGTTCAAGATAATTGATTTAGATAAGTGAACAGCTATGAACTCTACAAAGTAGTTAGAGACTTGGATTTACCTTATCCTGGCAGAACATTAAAGCATAGAAATGGTAGCCTGCCACACTTGTGGAAGTAAGGGCTATGAAGAATTGGCTCCACATCCTCCTGATACTGGAATGTGAGCAGCCCACCCCCATCCATCTGATTGAGAGGAATCCTGGGAGTTGGGAATGGTATTCTGCTACTCATTGTCTTGTTCCTAGGCCTGCCTTTGTCCATATCAGAGAAGCTCTTCCGTTTCCATGAAGCAGGAATGCTGTTCTCTCTGGTAGGGAAGCTGTTCTTGGGTGGAATTCTTGCCTTTGGTCTAGGCTTTTCTGAGTTCCTCTTGGTTTCCAGAACATCTAGCCTCACCCTTTCCATTGCTGGCATTTTTAAGGTAAGGCATGGTTCCTGTGCTAATACTAGAAGGCAAGTACTGAGTCATCCCTATTGGGCTTTAAGTGGTGGGAACTTCCTTAGATCCTTAGCAATCATTGCTTGTTATTTGTGTTCTCCTTGCACAGGAGCTTGATGCTTTGCCTTGCAGTCTCTGCAGTGAAGTCTCTTGGTCTCTGACAGCAAAGGGCCAGAGACTAGTGGCTGTTCTATAAAAAATAGTGGTCAAAGTTTGTTGGAATGTGGGATAGACTAAAACACATTGCCCTCATGAGCAGTGGATGCTGCATAAGGGAAGAAGGGTAAGAAGGGCAAGCTTCATCAGACCTGCACATGACCAAACCACTGGTTTGAGCTATCTCTGTAACCTAGTTTGGCACATCCTCCCCTCCTCTGAGGAGTCCAGCACACATACTTTTGAGCTGAACTGTGGTATGTGAAATCTCTCTGATCCAGAAGTTACAAGATTCCTCTGTTACTGAGCTATGCAGTCAGATGACTTGAAATCCCACATCCCAGTTTGACAGGTTGTCTCTAGAAACTGTTTTTAGAACTCTGTGCGCATGAAAGAATGTGCTGATAGAAATTTAGCAGCCTGACATCTTGATCTAGGCTCGAGCTGTAAAATCTCATGCATATCTCCTCAGGTCCTGCCCTGCCACTTGTCATGTTTTGTGTTTCCACAGGAAATCTGCATTTTATTCCTGGCCACACATTTACTGGGAGACCGCCTCAGTCTCTTGAACTGGCTGGGCTTTGCTGTCTGCCTGTCGGGAATCTCCCTTCATGTTGTTCTCAAAGCCATGAATTCCAAAGGTGATTGTTTTAAATCACTTTCTGTTTCTTTGTAGGCTTTCTCATAGCTTCACTAGGAGCTGTGTCTGGTTCCAGCTCCTTGACAATGCCAGGTTTGGTGGGTACCCCAGCAAGTTTGTCACTAAAGGGGCTGTCTGCATGTAGGTGACAAAGCACTGGAGCCACACAAAGAGGCCAGCTCTGACCCTGACCTGGAGCTGCTGCTGCACCACACTGAACATGGTGAGGAAGAGGAAGAGGTTGTTGAAACCCCACAACAACACTGACTGAACATGAAGCACAACGTCCCCTGCTCTGTTCTTGCCAAACCTGCCTGACAGCTCTCTAGGAGGAAGGTCCAGAAGTCTCTGTGACCACCCAAAGCAGAGCTAGGGCCTGAGGAGAGAATTCTGCTGTTTTGCTACAGTGTGGATCTGTAGATGCTGCACAAGAAACAGGAAATATCCCTTTCATAGGAACTTGGAAGACATGCCCTGGCTCAGTGGATGTAGAATGGCATGGTGAGACAGGGAAAAGCTATAAAAAGTCTATTAGGGGATCCTGAAGGCTGCATACTGAGAGTGTAGACCATGAGCTGTAGAATGAGTGCGGACATGTCTGGACTGCAGGCTGAGTGGTTCAGGGATGATTTTACTGTTGTTTAGACTTTGGTTTCAAAGGAGAAGGTAGATATATCTTCCCTTTTTTTTAATGTTTCTGCAAATTAGGAACTGCCATCCTGATGGGAGCATATGACTGTATAAATTCCTAGAGTTGTCCCAGTGAGAAGAACGCTTTGTGCCTGGTGACCTTCATGTTCTGTGTGCACAGTGAGGAGAGAATTAAATGCTGGTGTTTGGGACCAATTGAATGTACCAGATGATGTTGGTTGGAGGGAAGACAGGGATGCATGGGTACTTCTGGTGCTACAGACCTAGGGGAGAGAGAGCAGTGTCACAGGAATTCTAACTTGAGCAATAAGCTTATAAGAAAGTATGTGGGAGTTTGAGGGGGGATTTTTTGTTTTTTTTTAAATAAACTGTTTTTCTGATTTGCCTCTGTCTGTATGTTATGTACTTATGCTTCATCAAGCAGAGATCATTTGTCTTCTGAACTCCTCTCCTTTTAGACCTGCACTGACCTTGCTACTGCATGCCCATAAGGCCTGGCACACAAACCACGTGTGTTTGTGAGACTGATTGAGATCAATCAATCACTGATCTCTAGAATTAGGGGGATCTTCCTGCAATCTCTCATATTTATGCCAGACAAGAGAACTTACTGACTAGTCTGCCTTCATACACTGTATCCTAGGAAGACTTTTAGTATTGTGGCCTTTTTAAAGAATCTTATCTCTTTGCCCCATTTGATTGGATCATGTAGTGCTGCAGCCCAGGAATGGGGAATAGTGCAGGATTTAAGATCTGTCATTTTTGTTGCTGCAAAGCCTCAGGTGGTGTTGGGCAGGTGGCTGGTTTTTTGCGTGGCAGAATTTCCACCTCTTTGAAAGTTTTGTTCAATGCTAGCTTTTGTAGTTTTTGGAGTGGAAATAACTTGACAGAGTTTCCCAAAGGAATAACAATGCAATCTTTCTCCTGACAGGAGCTGGATATTAAAGTGAACTTCTCATATTCTGTTTGATAGCCTGAAAGATTCTGGCTAAACTGTCCCTCTGTTGATCTTGCTTCATAGTTGTCAGATACGAACTCTTTCTTGATGACTTTAATCAAGAGCATGTCCCACAAAAAACTGTTTCTGAAGAAGAAAACTTTTGTTATTAGTGATCATCTTTGATGATGTTCTGGTCACTGGCTCCAGAGCAGACAGCAGGTGGTGCAGCTTCCTCATGTAAAGCTGCTGAACCAGCACGTCCATGCCAGGCTGGCACACCAAGGGATTTTGTGCATCAAGTAGAACGCCTGGAGCTGAGAATGACTTGGTCTGTCCCTAGCTGGATTTTCCAATAGCTGTGACTTGGGATGCTTCCAGCAGGATTCACGCTGTTTATTCTACCAATAGTGTGAGCCTTAAGCACCAAGTGCTCTGTACTTGATGTGGGGCAGTGGCACTTTCTGCCCATGATCTGTGTTCAGCAACAATATCACAGATGCTCTTTGCATTTCACTTTCCACTCTCCTAGAACTGAATCTTGGGCATCCTTCTGCTGTGTAACTCAGATTTTAGGTGCCTGTAAATCCAAGGTTAGAGCAGCTTCATTCTCAGACCGGAATTTTCACCAGGTATGGTGCTTGATGATGAAATCTGATTGTGCTTGTGACCTGTAGAGCCCTGTAGTCTGTGGCTTCTAGTCTTGTTTCCTTTCAAAGACAGAGGTAATGCCCTAGAACTCCAGTTCTGTCCTGGAGCTCTTGGAGCACTTGGAACATGGCAGAGTTGTGGGCAAGCTCAGGAAGGAAAGGATGGGGTGAGACTGTGCTGGTGCAGGGCAGTGCAGCAGAGTGTTAAAGCAGCAGCACAGCTCATCTGTTGAACACTGTCTGTCTTGCTTGAATGGGCACTTATATTTAGTGAAAGGAAGAAAAAACCCCTGCCCACTCTCTTTCATATAAGGAAAGAATCCTACTGTGCATTGAAAATGCTAGAAATGGGAGAAGAGGCAAGGATGAAGGAGTTGGAGGAGGAAGCAGGAGTGCTGCAGCAGTGGCACAGCAAAAATGTGAAGGCACAATCTTATAGTGATAGTATTGAAGTACAGAGCATAGGCGTGAAGAAGTAAGGTTGGAGTCTGCAGAGGAGAGAGGATGGCAGTATGGACAGGATGGTAGTGGAAGTTGGGAGGAGTAGTAGATCCTGTTTACCTTTGGAAATAGCCCTGGATGGCTTTGCACCTCCTTGGCCTGAGCTAGTCAAGGCCTCCTTGATGTTGCTGAAGCTGTTTGAGGCTTGGATCACTGCAGTGGGCGTGGGATGGGAAACCCTGGGTAAACCCAGCTGTGTGTGCAGGCACGGGACGATGAATCCTGCCTTTCAGAGGTCTCTGGGTGCCACAGTGTGGTCTCTGTGGCTGTCTGAGAGGAGTGATGCAGCTCACCAATTGTGCAGACCATTTTCTGACAAGCCCCGAGCCAGGGGCTGCTTTAGGGGACAGGAGAACTCTTTTTCAGTACAGACAATCATTGTGTGGCAGTTTGGTTCTGCCCCCTTCCTCAAAGGAAGTGTGAAGGCTGAATGTCCCAGAGCAGTGCAGTGCAGTGCTGGGGACACCCGTGTGCTGCAGCAGCACAGGCAGAGGAGCCCTTGTGCTGGGCAGGGCACAGGGGTGTCTGTGCTGCCCAGGCCTCCCCCTGTCCATTCCAGCCTCACACCGACACAGCCACCCTGGCAAGGGAGGGCTGCCATCGAATATTGATGGTGTTTGAACTAATTAAGCAGCGGAAGCAAAGCTGAATGAGTCTCAGAGGTGCTGCACTCCTTCTGCAAACTCTGTTCTTGCCTGTAAGACCAGGTGTTTACATGTGTGATGATTCTGCCTCCCTACCCATCCCCCTGGGAGACCTCTTTATTTGAAGAACAGATGCTTGGCTTCCTGCTAAAATTTCAATACCATAAACAACCCGAGGGCAAGGAGAAAGTGTCCCTGCAGACCCCTGTGCACTCCTCTGGTCCTTTGCCTAGCAAACAAGGTATGTAACACCAGTGGGCTTACTGTGAGGAAGCCAGCCTGTCTCCAAAACACACAGGAGTACCAAGGCAGAGCAGCAACATGAGGCCTGGTGCCAGCAGTAGGGCTGCCTCAAGATGTGCTTCATTTCTCATTTCAGCTGAACATCTCTGTAGCATTTATTACGTGGATTGTGGTTGGTGCCTTGTGAGATGGGAAGGGGGAGCACAGCATGTAGATGGGTGGAATGCTGGATACTGCCAGCCTGGGGCTTTAAAGAGCTCAAATTCATCTGCAGTCTTTGCAGTGGCAAATAATTGCCTCTGGTTCCAATACCCCTGCTGCTGCACTGAGGCTCTCCTGTCTTTTTCATTGTTGGGGTATGCAGATTTTGGTGTTCACAGTCTTGGATCTCTGCAAGATTTTTCTGGGAGTTGCACCTACCACTGTCCTCTCATCATTGCAACAGTCCCCCTGCAGCAGCCCCCTTCCTTACTGCCACATCACCCCCAGGAGGGCAAAGAAAGGGGCAGGCTTTGAGCAGAGAGGAGGGGGAAAGGCAGATGGCCAAGAAAAGTGGAGAACGGCAGAAAACAAAGAAGATGAATGTTTGGACATCACAATCACGGAATGGTTGAGGTTGGAAGGGACCTTGGAGGTCATTTTGTCCAAGCCCCTGCTCAAGCAGGACCACCTAGAGCCGCTGCCCAGGAAAGCCATCCAGATGGCTTTGAATATCTCCAAGGATGGAGACTCTGCAACCTCTCTGGACACGCTGTGCCAGTGCTTGGTCATCCTCAGAGGGAAAAAGTGGTTCCTGGTGTTTAGAGGGAACCTCCTGCATTTCAGTTTGTGCCCATTGCCTCTGTCCCTGGGCACCACTGAACAGAGCCTGGCTCCATCCTCTTTCCACCCTCCCATCAGGCATTTATTTACATTGACAAAATCCCCCCTGAGCCTTCTCTCCTCCAGGCTGAGCAGCCCCAGCTCTGTCAGCCTTTCCCCAGGTGTGAGGTGTTCCCAAACCCTTCATAATCTCCATGGCCCTTTGCTGGACTCCTGCATGTTCCTGTGTCTTGTAGTGATGGGCCCAGCTCTGGGCACAGCACTCCAGGTGTGGCCTCACCAGTGGTGAATAAAGGCAGAAATCACCTCCCCTGACCTGCTGGCAATTCTCTTTACCTAAGGCACCCCAGGATTTCATTCCCTTCTTTGTGGCAAGGACACATTGTTTGCTCAGGTGAAGATGCAGGTACTCAGCGGGCAAGAACCTGCCCAGTCTAACAGCAAGAGGCTTTGCTGGGGCACAGAGCTGTCCTACAAGACCTACACTAGCATAAGTCCCCCTTCCATCTCACTTAGTGCTCTCCAGCCTTGCAGAGCTGGGTAATTGCTGTATCTATCAGCGCTCCTTGCATTAACAGGCAGTAATTGGCACCTGTGTTAAAGAGCCTGGTTTCAATTACTGCTGAATGCAGCTCAAACTCCGGAGCTGGGAGATTACATGGGGGAGGAGCTGTAGTGCTCACGTTTACTCTCTGTCTTTCCACCAGGTGCTCCTCTTTCCCCAGGGATTAAGTTTTTTTTTTCCATTTCTTGCTTGTGCCTTGAATCTGCAAAGCTGCCAGCAAGGGTTGCCTGGGAAGAGTGAGGCTGTGGCTCTTGGGAGCACAGAGCAGGCATGGCTGGCACAGTGCTCAACTCTGTTCTTCCTCATGTGCATGTTTCTTGCAGAAGCCTCTACTACAAATCCTGCACTGAATGGTGGAGTAGCAAGGTGTGGGAGGGAATTGGCTTTTGTAGATGGTGGTGTTCCCCCAGCCCCGTGCAGCAACCCTGGGAGCTTTCCCATTCCCTGCCTTCAGCTACACATCTCTCTTCAGTTTCCACTGCATCAGCCCTCCCCTGTGTGCTGGGTCCAGCCCCCTCCTGCTGCCATTCATCATTTCTGATCCAATAAATTACAGCGCCGTAAAAATGCATAGGGAATTGTTTTCTGTGTTATAGAGCCATGAGCCCTTAAATTTCCATTTGTTTAGTGGGTGATGAATGGAGAGTTGTTGTTGATGCTGGAGCAATGTGGAGTGGTGGGAGAGCTCTCACTACAGTCAATGCCCCCTCCTGTAAGCTCAGCACCTGAGGCCTCATCAGTTTGTGAGGCAACAGCTGTCTGGGGCTCCCCTTCCCAGCAAAACTCACTGCTTCAGTTCATAACAGGAATCAAGAGAGAGGTTTGGAGAGGCTAAGTCAGAATGCTCAGGCTTTATTCCTACGCTGTGGGGGAGTTTTATGTCTGTGAGGGAGCTGTTGTGGGGGATGCCAGGGCAATCAGTTGTGCTGTAGAAGCAGGACCGGGAGTCTTGGGCCCATCAGCTGCCTGAAGCCCTGATTCAGATAGTGGGTAGGAGCCCTGACATCAGGAAACAGGGAATTACAGAGAAATGTGGCACAGAGTGAGGGCAACAGAACAAGGAAGAGGAGTGGGATGGTTGGTACAGATGCAGAGGTCTGGTTGCAGGCATACAGGGAAAGGCTGTGCTGGCATCCAAGGACTGCTTAGTCCTTGGCTTAGTGGCTTCCAAGTGACGAAAGTCCAGCTTGATACTGGAAGTTAGCATCTGTGCTGCTTTTGCCTTTCTTCTCTCCAATAACCTGGAGGCTGCACCTGGAACACAATGCTTAAAATGGAGATGGGAGGGCATGTGAGGGGCATGGCCATCACTGCATAGTTTTCTTCCTTTTTTTCTCTAGATGCCTGTTTTCCTCCAAATGTAGTTTTAAGTCAGTCTTGCAGCACTTTGGACCTATCTAATGGTTTTGACACTGGGTGTCAAAACTTAGCTGCATGACTTGTGCCACAGCTGAGTCTGAGTCCTGCCTTGAGCAATAATAAATTCCTGCTCTAAGCTGCTCTGCCTGCACTGCTGATGCATGTCATGTTCTTCCCCTCTTCCCTGTCTCTTCAGACTGCAAGCCACTGGGAAGAGCCTGGGAGAGGCCTCCAGCTCCGTGCTCCTGCTCCAGGGGTACAGCACAGCAGCCATTCCACTGCCTTGTGCCTCCAGAAGTTGCGTAAGTGGCAGGAGAAGGTGCAGAAGGAGTTAAACAGTGCTGGAAAAATTGGTATTTAATCCATTGCTGTCCCTTGTAGCAAAGTTAGATGGGAAAATGCCTCCCTGTTGGAAATAGCGCCTCTCAAAAATGGAAATGCAGGATGGCTGGGGATTAGGGTGCCTATCACTGGAAATGGGTTTCTTATCATCTCTCTGAGCTGAATTGGTGGGACAGCCTCTGAAAATTGAATTGCCTTCCCTGTTTTGGTCTCTGCCATTGCATCCCTCCTGTGCTCCAGCTTTGCACCCACCTTACCAGCCTCTGGCCTGCCTTGTCCCTGTCTTCAGCAGAGCAGGGACTGCCTCTGAGAGGGTCTGTGTCTGTGGAGAGGGACTGTCCCAGCTGGAAGGTGAGCAGGACTGGCTACATCTGGGAAGATTAATCCTTTGGATTCTCAAGGCCAGGAGGATGTAGACCTCTTTTCAAGCTTCCCTCTTGCAAGGGCAGTGGTGGCCTGGCTGAGCCTGGTTTAGGGACAGCATGAGTGAAGGTGTGAAATGATCAGAAGACATCAGGCACTGCTGGAAATGAGAGCTGGTGATGAGGAGCTGGGGCCAGGACAGATGAGAAGCAGAGGAGGTGAGGAAGCCAGACGAGATCAAGGAGGGACCATGTTGAACACATCAGAGCAGGAGTGAGAGTGATTGTGACACTGGGCAGCCTGAACCCCAGGTCTGTGCTGTGCCAGGTGGGGGCATCTCTCCCACCAGCACTCAAACTCTATTCTGGGATGGTCAAGGTGGCTCTTTCAGTTCCCCCTCACAGTCTCTGCACCCCACAATCACCAGCCAGCCTGTCCCCACCTCTGTCCCCACAGAACCTCCGGGGTTTGTTGCTGTCCTGGCCCATATCAGGTGAGGCTGAAAGCTGATCAAACAGTTCCTTATGGCTGCAGGCCACAGCCCAGGTGTGGGTGTGCCAGCAGTGGAGGTCCAGGGATGTGCAGGGACTTCTTTAAAGGTTTTTTTCCCAGCATTTGGTTTGGGGATAATTCTCTTTTACTGAGCTGTATTTTACCATAGATTGTCAGCACCTGATTTAATCCTTGTCTCTATCACAATACATTTTCTTGGAGGAATTTCCCATCTCTGTTACAGTTAAGTGTGAGCCATAAGCACAAGAGCTGCTAAGTGTCCACCTGTCTATGGCTTTTCAATGCACCAGCCTGCAATCCTGCTGCTCCAGCACACAGTTGCTGCCCTTGATTCTTTGTCTGCCAGAACACATTGAGTTTGAAAGTAAAAGTTATTTAGAACTAATTGGGGAATTTTTTTATACTCTTACAGAGCTACCATCCATAGTTAATGGAATCTGAAGCAGATCTCTCTTTCAGAATAGCCCCTTTGCACTGAGCTGGAACACATAAAGTAATGCTGACTGTCAGGGCAAAGCAATAGCCAAGGGCCTGGCTCCTCTTGGAAGAGCAGGCTGTGCTCAGGTTGCAGAGTCTTGCTGTCTGCCCTGAGAAACAGGGGAAGTCCTCCCTTTTTACTAGGGTGCTGTTCTTGCCCTCTGCTGAAGGAGTGATTCAAATTGCTGACAAATAATGGGAAAAAGGTTACCTTTGATCATACAAATGCTGCCTTACATGCTGAGGGGCTGCTGTGGCCAGGTCTAGCAGCATGAGAGGGGTGGGGAGCCTTTATGTCTGCAGCAAAGGAAATAATGGGCAAAGGCATTATGGTATCTGAAGGCTCAGTCTGCAGTGGTGGCCTGGAGAGGAGGGACAGGGATGGGGACAGACCAGTGGCAGCCACAGAGCAATCCTTAATGCAGTTTTGGAAAGTTTCCTTGTTGCCAGTCCCACATGCACTGGAATGGGCTGTCCAGGGAAGTGATGGAGAAGCCACACCTGGAAGTGTTCAAGAATTGACTCTGTGGCACCCAGGGTATGGTTTAGTTAAAGTGGTGAGTTTTGGTCAAAGGTTGGACTTGATGATCTTGGAGGTTTTTCCAGCTTTAATGATTCTATGATTCTGTACTTCTCCACAGCCTCAAGGCCCTGTCCCTGGGGAGTGGACCCATGGAATTATCCCAGGTGTATTTTGCAAGGGGGTTGTTTCCCTCAGCTCTTGGTCCAGGTCCACCTGCACTTAGTGGGAGCCAGGACAGAGCTGTCCCTGTGTCATCTGTCGATGTGAAGGGTCATCAGCTGGGCATAGGTGCCCTCTGTAGCCATCACAGCCCCCTGGGTGTGGTCATGCATTTAACAGTTTGTCCAAAGCAACTTACTATTTCATTTTGGGTTAAAACTGATAAATCAAGGTGACTTTGGGGAGAGAAATAATTCCTTTTGCAGGATTTGCATAATCCTGGCTGGTGATATGATAATGGTGTTTGTTAAAGACAGAACACAATGAATTAATACTGTTAAGTTGCTGCTGCAAAATGCAAAGCAGGTAGTTTACTGTGGGTGCAAGGAAGAGTGTGAGCACAGCAGGCTTGGCAGTAGAAGCATCAGGCCATTGACACAGGTCCAGCCAGGGTCTGGCACAGAGTCAGCAACAGGTACCCCCTGCACTCTCTTGGCCCTGGCTAAAGGTTGTGTTCAGCTTGTCCAGGGAAGGATTGGCTGTTTCAGTCTCTTTTCCCACTGTCTCTGTGGGACTGGGACCTGCTGATCATTCTGGAGAGCCAACCATGCAGGGCAGTCCCTTCTAGAAGAGGGACAAGGGAGATGAGGGTGACATGTCATGCTGGTTCTAAAGGGATCTCTGGGCACAGAGATGCCCTGGTAAGGAGATGGGCCCTGGCACTGGCCTTCATGCCATTTTGACCAGCCCCAGGAGACTCTGGAAGCCATTCATTCCTCCCACTTCAGTGAAAATGAAGGCTCTGAGGTGGTACAGCAGCCTGGGGACCAGCCAGCTCTGTCCTCAGCCCTCAGCTCCCACCCTGCTCAGCCAGGCTCAGCTGAGGGAATGGTGGTGCAGGCTGAGCAAGGATGAAGAGCTGGTATGAGGCAGAGGTGGAGGGAGGTGTTTGGGAAAGGTACCCGGGTGTCTCGCTCATTCCCTGGGCTGGCGCTGCACTTCCAAAGCCATCCTTGCTGCCAGACCCCACTGGAATCCTAATGCACTGTTTATCTCTGCAGCTCCACAGCTCTGTGAGAGGGAGATGCTGTGCAGGAGCCAGAGCAGGATTTCAAGCTAATTGGATTCTGTGTCTCCGTGGCTTCCCATGTAGGCAGGCGACTGGGATTAGTGCAGTGTTTCTGAGGAGTGGAGGAGAGCAAGGATGACCTGCATAGGGATTTCCTCCTGTGCAGCCCCTGCTGCTGCCTTCAGGAAAGGACTGAGCAGGAAAGGTTTTGAACAGGCCATCGAGGTGGAAGGGCCTAAAGCAGTGTGTCCCCACTGTCCAAATTGCTTCTGCTCTTGCTGAATCTTTGAGCTAGGTGCAATTCCCTTCCCAGGGAAGGAAACAGCTCAAACACAGCCTGAGCCTGAGGTGGCCTGACCTGGGATTGGTCTGTCTTGCTGACTCCCTGTCAGGGGAACCAGAAAGGGAAGTCAAAGAACCAGTGCTCAGCCAGCCACCTTCCCTTTCCCTCCCCACTTCCCTCCCCAGGCCTGGCTGCTGGCTGGGAGCAGGGCACATTTGAACCTTCTCCCATCTCCCATGTTCCTTGCTGTGCTTCAGAGCCTGTCAGGGCAGGCACGGCCTCCAGCTCATTAGCACAGATTTATTCCTATATAAACATTTCATTCCTGTAATTGCACGGCAGTCACGCTGCCGGCACCAGTGGCAATGGCTCCGAGTGCACCAGGTGTGTGCCCGCAGCCGGCACACGTGGCTGAGCTCTCACACACTCGTGACACACCCTGCTGCCCACGGGGGGAAATCTGAGCTGTGCAAGGCAGGATCAGCCAGTCTGGGTAAGTGTGTGGCCCCAAGCACTGTGCTATGAGGTACCAGCAGGTCTGTGGTGTTGTAGAATCCTACAATCCTATAATGGCTTGGGTTGGAAAAGACCTTAAAGATGATCTCCAACCCCCTGCCATGGCCAGGGACACCTCCTACTATCCCAGGTTGCTCCAAGCCCTGTCCAATGTGGCCTTGAACACTTCCAGGGACGAGGCAGCCACAGCTTCTCTGGGCAACCTGTGCCAGGGCCTCATCACTCTCACAAGCAAAAATTTCTTCCTAATATCCCATCTAACCCTGCACCCTGTGAAGCCATTCCCCTTTATCCTGTCACTTCATACCCTTGTCCAAAGTCCCTCTCCAGCTCTCTTGGAGCCCCTTTAGGCACTGGAAGGGGCTCTAAGGCCCCCCCAGAGACTTGTCCTGTTCAGGCTGAACAACCCTAGCTCTCTCAGCCTGTCTCCAGAGCACAGGTGTCCAGCATCTCCCTGGCTGTAGTTCTGTGGTAGGGCTGGAGTATTTTCCTTGCTGATCAGAGGAAGGTTGGAGGCCCAGAGGTGCCCAGCCCCTGGCTCTACAGGCAGTGTAGCAGAACATTAAATGAACCCCTGTGTCAGGAGCTGTGCACCCAGACAGCTGCTGGGATACTGGGTGTCCAGTGTCTCTGCTGTGCTGAGGGACAGCCCTTGGGCACCTGGACAGTGGGATGCAGCCTTGCCAGGGTGCTTATCCCTGCAGCACAGACTGAGCCATGCAGGAAGCTGAGGGTGGAGAGAGGGTCTGAGCAAACCACTGGGAGATGCTTCCACTGTGAGGGCCAGGGAGGGGTCCCCCATGGAGATCTGGGATGTGGCCTGTTCCTGCCACTTACTCCCCATGGCACTACCAAAATGCCACCATCTCCCAAAAGCTTCCAGGCAATCCCTTCCTGGCAATGGAGCACCTCAGGGGCCCCACCCAGTGAGGCATTGGTGCAGGAGGATGCACCCAGGGAACTGTGCCTGCTGGGCTCTTAATGCAGGCGTGGCAGGTACTTACAAACCTGCTGCTGCAGCTCCTGGTCTCTTCTCCCACATGCTCATTCAAATGTTAATTTTATGGACGCCTTTATAAATCTTGCGGCTTTCCCCTGTCCACAGGGTACATAGATTTCATCTTGTTGAGAGGTGACACTTCTGGCCTTTGGTACCAGGCTATCAATTTAATATTCTGAGCGTAGTAAAATACATGGGACCATATTAACTGACGATTACTCTGCTGCTCCTTCCTGTAACCCTTTCAGTGCCATCTGAAATGCCAGGATTATGAATGGGTGCCCCAGCTGCTGGCAGAGCCACAGGCATGGGACAGCACCAGCCAGAGCCAACTTCCTTGCTGGAACAACTACATAGTGTTGAAATTGTGAGCTGCTATTCTGCTGCTTGCCAAGAAGACAGAGGTTCATGCCCACCTCTCTGTTAGACCTGGCAGGCTGGAGAAATGCTTGTACCACCTTACTTTTGAGGCCCTTCCAGGGTGTGTTCTGAGCAGGGGACACCTGCAAGTCTGCCAGCCACAGAACACATTGATTTGCCAGGCTGAAAGCAAAGGCATCTCTCTGTGAGGCAGCCTTGCCGCCGACCAGCCTGGAAAAACATGTTTAGGTCATTCCATCAATGTAAAGGTTAAATGTTTAACCACAGCTATTGAAAACAAAGCAACAGCAGCAGCAGCAACAACAACAGCAGCAGAATTGGATGCCTTATCAATGTCTGGAATTAAGATCTGCATCTAAGCACCTACCAGGTACAGTGCACTGAGGTCCTCTCTGGGCCCTGCCCTGTGCCCAGAGTGCTGCCTCTCAGCACTATGTCACCTGTGGGCAGCTCTGCAATGGCTCAGCCCGCTTCACCCCAGTTGACAGCTTTGCAAAATGGAGTTTTGGACTCTAATTTTTGCCTGGGAATTTTGAAGAAGCACCTGTTGTGCTCACCCTGCTGATGAAGAGGGCTTTTTTACCTTGTAGTCTTATTTTCAGTCAGTCAACATCTGTGAGGATGCCAGAGACCTACTCTACGAGTTATTTGAACACAGGTCTTTTGTTGAGTAAATATGGACATGGAGGAGTCATCGCTTTCCTTCCCCTGTCATGTCTCCTATTTCAGTAAATCAGTAGATTTTTCATACATTCAACTCATTGTTTTGCAAAAAAACACTTAATAAGTTTGTTTTAGCATCATAGAGCAGGTTGTGTTTTTGACGACATGGCTCACAGCTTTCATGGCTCCATAACAAGCTGCAATGTACATATTATTAAAAGAAAAACTAAAACATCATCATGATGCAATATAATTAAGAGTCCCATAATACCTAATTTTCCTCTTCCTGTCCTATTTGTGGGCATGTCACAGCAACTGTCCTGCTGCCAGGCCATTGTCTCTGGAGTCTGGGCTCACCCATTGTAGTCATTGACCTGCAGAGTTCAAGGTAGATGCCAGGAGACCCGGTCAGAGGTCCTGCTTCATGTGTATTCCTCCCTGTGGTCTGTCTCTCTGTGTGCCTGTTCTTGTCACCCTGTCTCCCCAGGGTTATCTTCCAGACTCTTGCTGACACAGTCACCCTTTGGGCTTGAGCTGTGGTCCACTACAATCCACAGCCAGCTGGCCCCAAGTGACCAGCAGTCTGATCCACTGGGGGACTTTATCAAAAGCTCATTGGGGAGCAGCCCTGTGACTCTGCTGGCTCCCAGACTGAGCTCTGCTGTGATGCCCTGGCCCCATGTGCCACAGGCTGCAGCCAAATGAGGCTGCTCTGGGTTGCAGGGACCCAGTGAGCACCCAGGTCTCTGCTGGGCTGTCACCTGAGGAGCAGCAGCAGATGGATGTGGAAAGCCTTTGAATTCAGCACATGATCAATACTAAACTGATCTTCTGGAGTCTCTTATAAGATTACCCCAGCCTCATGCATCCAATTGCAAAAAAATCACTCAGCACACTAGGGAGATGTGAGAAACGCTGCAGCCCCCGTTTAGGATGCACAGAGCCAGAGTAAGTGACTTCACAACTGTTTATTGCAGTAAATAATTCATCCACTTTACATTTGGTTTTGTTGCTACCCCCATAGCCCTGCCTCAGTTCCTTTCTCTCAGTTTCCCTCTCTTGTCCTAAAATTCTTGTGCTGGGTCATTTCTCTCATCATGGTTCCCTACCACACACATGTGAGTGCTTGTACACACACACACAGACACAAATCTGTCCCAGCCCAAATTTTCCTGACTGCCACAGCAGGGAGAGCAGTGCTGAGGGAGAGACAATGCTGGTTCAATGCTGGGCTCAGCCCATGCCCAGGCTTGGGTTTGCTGCCTTGGTCTCTGCCCTAGTGCTGTTTTCACATGGTGCCAATGTGCAGAACTGTTTGGAATAGATTAACATTGCTAGTAGAGTTTCTATACAATTAATAATGACATTTGAACAAACTGACACAAATTATCAGCCGGTCAGGTGCACAGTGAGGGCTGCAGCTGACACAGAGTGGCAGTGAAGGGGTAGGTGCTGCTCTGGAGTGAGACCTGCCTGGGGCAGGTGCAGCTCACCTGGCACCTGTCCAGAAGCCCTGGGCTTCCCAGCACAGCCAGAGCCAGGAGGGACAAGGCAGCTGGGTGGGACCCGGTGTAGGGGTCATGCAGCATCTGGGCTGGGGTGCCTGGAGGGCTCTGCCCATCCTAATCACACACACATTTGCCAGTGTGGGCTCTGGTGAGCTTGCTAAGCCTGGCAGCTCCTATGTCAGTGCAGGTTGTTTCAGCTGCTAAAAACAGATTGATGGAAGTCCCTGCCATGGGATGAAGCTTTTCGAGTCCTGTCAACTGAGACAAGACTGTTATATACATCTCTGAAGCCCTTGGCAGCATGCTAGCTCCTGCTTCTGGACAGTTTTGTGGAAAAGACTGAGTACAAATTGGCACATGTCTCTTTGAATTGAAAATTGTAGGAGTGTGGGAAAGTATTAGGAAGAGCATCATACCTGCCTGCTCCAGGCAGTTGCTCCTGGCCATTTTGGAGATACAATATAGGCTAGGAGAACTCTCAGGACAGACTTTTGCTGCTCCTTGTGAAAACCATTATGACTGCCTGTGCCTTGGAGCCCTGCAGACACCTTCCTGGGAGTGCTCTCATTTCCACAGGTGGGTGCTGATGTTCTGATCCCACCTCTGGTTCTGTCCACTCCTGATCACTGTGAAGGGCTGGAGGGTTGAGATTGTGGTGGCAGTGGTCTGACCTGAACTGCATCTTCAGGAAAGGAGCCTCCTTTACAGGCATTGCCCAGCCATCTCCACTGGCTCTTTTAACATTTCTTCCAGCAAGGCAGCAGATGACCTTTTGGAGCAAAAGTATCCCAGTATCCATATGGTATTTTGCATGCTGTCCCCTTTGGATCTCTAAGTATAGGCCAAATCAGTGTTCTTCTCATCCACTGCATTCAGAAGTGCCAGTGAGATTTTACCATCTGGGATACAGTGGCTGCTCTGGGTGATTTTTTTTCTCCAGGACAGACTCCCTGAAATGCCTTAGGGTCATTTCTTGATGTGTCCTTTTGGGGCCCCTCCTGGACGCTGGTTTCTTAGGGGCTGGAGGACCTCGGGCACAAGCTGCTTTGCCAATTTCTAATTCCTGCTGCTCCTTGCACGGGAATCTGTCTGCAAAGGCGTTGTTATCCCTCCTCAAGGTGTGAGTCCAAGACCCCCAGTGCTTTGGGCATGCAGAACAGTGCAGTTCCCAGAACCTCAGGCAGGCACCTGCACATTATGGGTGGTGTCCCCAGGAGTGACCTCTCAGGTAAGCTTGGTTCCTAATTTGGAATTCTAACCATGGGAGTGTGAAGAGGCGTGTGCACAGCCCTCCCAGACCCCCACCCCTCTGCTGTCTGCCAGCAAGTGAAGGGGGATGGAGGAGCACAAGGTGGGTGCCTGGAATCTCTGCCATCTCTGGGCCAGCCCCTGGAGCAGAGCACTCTGGATACCCCAGCAGGTGACAGCTGGTGGCACTCGGCACCTCTGGAGCCATTCTTAAGGCTCTGAATTTGTTTCCATTCAAGGTGTGTGCCTTGGCTCAAGCCCACATGCTTCCCATGGGTTTTGGCAGGCTGTGCCCATGGGGCTGGCTGCTGACAGTCCTCCCGTGCCAGCAGACAGCAGCTGGGCCTGAGGCTGCACTCGGCCGCGTCAGGCTGAGCTGACAGGCCTGGTGTGAAACAAGATGAATGGGCTAAAGTTGGTGAAAATTATTCTAATTTATAATCTGCTGCTTTGTGGAGCTCCCCAATTAATTCTTTCGAGATACATAAGTAGGCCACATGTTTGCTTTGCTTCAAATGTAATAAACATTACACTCTGTCCCCTGCTTTTGGTGTGCTGGTTCCTGTCAGAGCATTAGTCCCTGTAGCTAATTCCTCACACCTGTCTCCCAGACTCCTGGGACCCAGGCTGAGCATGGGGCGGAAACGCCAGGCTCCAGGAAACTTGTGGCATGGAGAGATAAATTGCTGATCAAAGGGCTGGTGCACAGTGCCTCTGAATATTTAGTCGCAGGCAATGCAGCCCAGCCCGCTTGGGAGGGAGCTTTGTTCCTGACATGTAGCAGGGTGGGATGGGGCACTGGAATCTGTGCAACCCCAGGCCACAAAGAACTGGGGAAGAGTGAGGCCCATGGGGTGAAGTGTCTGTGGGGAGCTGCTCTTCACAGCTCTGCTGGGTCTGGATGTCAGCACAGGGCTGCTGCAGCACAAAGGCACTGGCCTTGGGCAGGAACATCAGCCTCTCTGGCTGCTGCAGAAGTGACCCCTGCATCCATCCTCAGGGGAGTGGTGTTGCTGCTCCTGCCCTCCATGGTGTGCAGAGCAGGAGCTGAGCACAGCCACAGCTGTGGAGTCAGACCAGGAGCTGCAGCCTTGTTGCCCAGAAATCCTGGGAAAGCCAGGAAGAGGTGGGGAAGTTCCAGCAGGTAGGAACCAGCAGGTTCCAGAATGTTCCTGGGGTATTCATGGCCCTAATGTGCCAGGATGCCGCAGGAAAGGCCTGCACTGCCTAGGCAGCCACGGACAGTACAGCCCAAGCACTGTTGGCCCAAACGGCCTGAGATGGGAGTGTTTCTCCCTAATGGATGCAGTTTGTTTCAGAGTGCTTGTCCTGCTGTCAGGGGGAAACAGAAGTGATGGACAGTCCCTTGTTACTTCTGTGCATGTAAAAATAGAAACAATTTTGCAATGCTTTGCTGATCCCTCTTACATCCTTCCCTACCTGCAGGGGATGGAGGCTGTTTCCAGATTTACTGGTAGCAAGGGTGCAGAGAGGTTTGCAGGAGCAAAAGCCGAGTGCTGGACATTGGGCTTTAGTTTTAGTTTTGATTGTTATGTGACTGATCACAGCTATCACTCTCTCTGCCTTGTTTTCTGCCTCCTTCCCTGGTACCATCATTGTGGTCTCCACCCACCTAACAAGTCAAGCCCATCTCACAGGCACAAAGTGAGAAAATGGGTTGGAAAACCCAGGTTGTATCATTGCCATCACATCCATCCTCCATGTAAATTCCAAGAATTGCCAGCACTGAGGCAGCAAATTGTGATGCAGAAGTATGCAGGAACTTTTGCTGAACTAGAAATGACCCTGCTGTTTGTCCTGTTGCCTGTGGTTTCCATGGTCTCCAAGCATCAGGAAACTTTTCCCAAGCCTTTCTCTCCCTTCCACATGCAGGAAACCTCCTCCATCCTAGTCTACTTTCCCCAGCCTGCTCAGGTTCCACGGATGAAGTAGTGTAGAGCTGCTTTGCTTGCTGAGATGCCTTTGGTGGAGGGTGAATGAACTGGGGTTGGTGCCTGCTGGTGAAGGTGCCCACTTCCACATGATCTGATACAATGATGGCTCATTGTTTGCTGTGCATTGTTTGCTGTGCAGAAAAGTGGGGGCAGATTACTTGGCACTTTGTTTGGACCATCTGCAGAGGAAAGAGAATTTTAAAGATAAATTTAGAGCATAGTTTAATAGTGGATTTCAGCACTCCTGCCACTAAGAGCCAGGCCTTGCTCTTCTCTCTCACCTGGCTTCACCCCTCACATCCACAGATTTTCTGCTGGCATCCAAGCACAAGCAAAGCACCTGCCTGGCCTTTGGCTCCTGTCCTGCCATGGGTGGTTCAGAGCCAGCAACTCCATATCCTTCAGTGAGTCTTGGGGCAGGGACAAATTCCTTGGGCCCTGTTAGGGGAGAGGTGCTGGCTTTGCACTCTGAGCCCCAGCACCCAGTTCTGTGCTTGCCATAGGCACAAGGAGCCTGGCTCAGCATCTGCCAAGTGTCTGAGCACACCCAGGGGATGCACTTCCCACCCACCCCTCATCCTGGGGCTGTTCCAGCAGGAGGACCTGTGGCGGGGGGGGCTCTCAAGGACAAGGATGCCAGCCTGACCTCGGGGCACGTGCCTCCCCATTTCCTGGAGTCCCAGACACAGGTGCCTGTGTGCCCCATGCAGGCCTGCCAGGGAGGGAAGCCAAGAGCAGCTGTTATCAGGCTCACACAGACCTTTCCTGTCTGGCTGCTCTTCTGAGCAGGGATCCACACTCGCCGCAGGTGCCCGTCCCCATCACGGGAGGTGCAGCCAAGGTGGGAGGTGCAGCTGCTCCGTCTGCAGGGTCTCAGGCTGGTGCGGCCCCTGCAGCCCTTTTCTCACCCCAGTTATGCAGGTGGGAGCTGACAGGGAGTCCTGGGATTTGAGTCGGCTCAGGCAGCCTGAGCTGTGTTGCAAGAGGCTGGAAATACAAAGCTCGGTCTGGGTCTGGGTCTGGGTCTGGGTCTGGGTCTGGGTCTGGGTCTGGGTCTGGGTCTGGGTCTGCGTCTGATGGAGAGCTGCTGGGCAGCAACAAGAGCATGCACAAGGCCCTTGAGCCTCTTATACCACCACTTCTCCCAACTGCTGTGAGGGGCAGTCCTCTCTGAGTGCTCCACCCAGCCCTCTGCAGGTCTGCCAGGGCCCTGAACACCCTGGGACAGGGATGTGCTGGCAGACATGGTCTGTGCTGCCATTGAGGCTCTTTGTGCTCCCCACAGCCATTTGCAATGTGCCACTGGCAGCACCTGGAGGGGAAGGGAGAGCTGCCCACCAGCCTGGATGGAGCTCAGAATGAACACCTTCCCTGTGGCCTTGTCAAGGTCTGCGACTGCAGAGCCACTGAGGCTGAGCCAGGACATTGTCATCTCCCCTGTGTCTCTCGAGGCTATCCCCAGAACTTCTGGGAAGAGCTGAGCTAAGTGGGTGTCCACCATCCTGTTGTCAGACCCTTTTGGCAGAGATGTGGGGCTTGGGCTGGTTGTGCTGGGGAGGCTGAGCTGGGCTGCAGCCGTGCTGGGCTGCAAACACTCCTGCATAGCACAGGGAAAGCAGCCATTCCTCGGGTGCCTGCAGCTTGCTCAGTCCCTCGCAGATGTGGAGGGGTGCTGGCTCTTGGGGAGCTGTGCCAGGACATGTTTCCAGGCCTGAGATGGGAGTGTTTCTCCCTGATGAAAGCAGTTTGTTTCAAAGGTGATGGAGAACTTGCTGCAGGAGCAGACCAAAGCTGGTGGGCACAGGGTTCACCAGACTGGTGAAGCGAAACATTTTAAATGCTTTTTATTCCAGCTCTCTGCAGCCCATGCCTTGCCAGGAGCTGCTTTCTGTTTCCAGTTAACTTGGTAGCTGCATCAAGATCCAGTAAACAAGCTTTCCAAGTATGTTGCAGGAGCCAAGGCAGATCTGGGCATCTTGGTCGTGTCCCTGGGGACAGGGCTGCTGAGTGTTGCTGACATCATGACACAGCTGCTCCAGAACCACCAAGCCCTGTCTTTCATGGTACCCCACTACTCAGAGAGCTGCCAGTGTCAGACCCTGCTTGCACCCAGCTTCCCCATCGTGGTCTGGCTCCTGTCCTGAATATATTTTTACATTTTGTGATTCTCAGAGGTTTTTAAATTTAATGGGTTCCTCTTTTTACTTTCTTCCTTCTTATCACCTGTGCTGGATCCTCTCTGCAGCTGCCAGCTCCAGGGATTACAAGTGAATAATTTACGTCTGATGGCACGTTTGAAGTTTAAGAAAAGGAAATGGCAAGTGTAGCCTGCTCCTCATCCCTGCCCCAAAGCCACAGTGCATACTGCTGCTGTTTATCCAAAGGCAATTCCAAGGATTCCCTAAGGAGCCACACTCTGCACATGGCATAGCCCTGCTCGGCATGGCCATCCAGACCCTGGCAGCCTGGAGGTGAGGGGTCCCAGGGCACCACAGGGGCAAGGGGCTCATTTTCACCCAGCTGGCCTTACAGGCTTCTTCTCTGCCACAGGGCAGCTCCCCAGCACCAGCACGAGGATCACTGTGTGTACCATGGACTGACCTCCCTGCCTACGGGAGGGACTCGGGACCCCACTGGCCAGCCTGGTGCCAGGAGGGGTTGGATGCCAAACCAGGATCTGTGTCCTGGCAGCTCTGCAGCACAGTGAGGAAGGCAAGGAGCAAACATGCCCTGCTGGAGAGCTGGGTGCTGGGCTGGCTGCTGCTGGGGGTGACTTGAGGGTTACCAGCCCGTTGTCCCCAGGTGCTGGTGGAGCAAGGAGAGCTTTGGCTGGCTCCCTCAGCTTTGCTGAGCACAGCACACACCTCTGCTTGACTGACCTGCACAGGTCTGGAGGCAGAGAACTCCCTCCCACATCCAGGGGCTGTGCTTTCACAGTGCCAAGCTCGTTGCTAATTCTCAGGACAGGGGACTCAGGAAGATACTCTGGGAAATTATTTTTAACTCCCTGTGATTCACTCTTCAGAGCTAAGTCACTTTTATCAGTGCTGGTTCAGCCCCAATGAAGGCAATCTTTCCTCATACATACACTTCTCTCTGCAAGGTGGCTCTGACAAAATTTAAATATGAACTTTAGTGGTTTCCAGGAGCTCTTGGAAGAACTAACAAGCGTATCACAGGGTCCAGCATTAAATCCTTCCCTGCTGGGATGCAGTAGAGAACGGAAACTGTCAGGCAGTTTGAGATCCACTTAGCAATTAGTGCAGATGAAAGAAGCACTAACGCGAAAGCCCCGGTCTCTGTGCTGCTGGTGGGAGGAGGAAAGGAACGTGTGAGAGAAACATAACAAAATGCGACTGTGTATCCCACAAACAATGAATCACTTTAACATTTCCAATCCTTCTCAAGCAAGCAGAAACAGTCGATCAATATGTGACAGAATTAAAGGCCTGCAGTAAAACCTCGGAGCTGAGGATCTGTGAGAATTGTGAGCACAGACTGATCTGTGAAATTCTACATATGGCAATAGCACACCAGGAAAGGCCAGCATATGTACAGGAGCCAGAAGCTGCAACAGTAGAAGTCTGCTGGGCACGAAGGCTCCTCTGCCCACCCAGAGGAACACCCACTGCAGAGGAGAAACCATCACTGGCAACAGATACACAGCATCTACAGAAAGCAGGAGTATTTCCCAGAAAACTCAGAGTTACAACAAATGTGGCCCGAAGCCATATCCTTGTAAAAGCCTGCAAAAATGTGATTCAGAATGTGTATTCGTAAAAGCTGAAGCCATAGCCATGGCTCTGGAGGATTTTGAGGCAGTAAGAACATCTCATAGACTTCACACTCTGAAGTGGTGAAAATAGCCAAGAGATGCCATTCCAGAATTGTGCCACAGCTAACTTCAGTAAAAACACAATTTCAAGGTGGGTTAGTAGGAGGCTATCCCTGGAAAAAGGAAAGGCAGGCATACAACAGCTAAACAGGTGACTATTTAGTTATGTGCTCAAAGGATGTGATGGACTGTGTTTTAATCTATTCTAAAAATATCTATACTGGGGCATTTGAAAAGTATTAGGGAAGACATGAGTGCACAGTCTGGTAATACTAACATTTTTAGAAAATGAAGATCATTCTTTGGATCCTGGTAATTGAGTGAGCATGGGAGGTCCACATGATGCCCTGACATCATGTCTTTGGGAGGTTCAGATTCCTGAAGTTGCACTTTGGAAATGCTGTAGAACCTTGTCATGTACTCAGAGAAGCCTGATAGTCACAACAGCAGGACAATAAATGGCACAAGGAAAGGGCAACTTTACACTCAGTGCAGTGGGACTGCCAGGGGGTGAAGGAAGCACATATATTGCAGTTAATCTAATAGTGCTGGTGGCTGAGCAAGACCTGAGTCAGAGGGAACAGGGCATGATGAAAGATAAGCAGAGCTGGGGCTGATGCTGCACCTCCTAGATGTAGGCACTGAATGGGGTTTCCTTTCTCTTGGGTACAGGAGGATTTGCTAATCCCTCACAACCATGTTATGGTGGTCTTCCCAGTCCACGTCCTTCAGAGTGCTGCACTCAGCACTGGTGTACTCCAGAGGTGTTCACATCGCTCTTCCTTTCTGGGATGTGAGTCCAAAGACCATCCCAGTAACAGAAATAAGCAATTGTTTTCCAGCTTACAACCTCTCCACCACCTTTTGCAGCCAGATTGTGGCTTTCTCTGCAACACAGTTCTGCCATTGTTATGGGAAGATTGCAACTGCTTTGAGCCCTATTTCTCTCTGCCCTTGGGTGGTCTTAGGGCCACAGAAGAGTCTGTGTGAGTGAGACTGTGAATGTATGTCTGTGTACTAGAGAGAAAAGGACAAAAAGAGGCTGTATCATGGCCCTCCTGCCAGTTAGCCCTTGTCTTAAGCTTTCCATCTGTCTGGGATCCTTGGATGCAGCCTAGACCTGATAGCCCCAACCTCTGCCTTTCCTCATTTTCTTCATTTTCTTTGCTCTCTTTTTTATATTGCATATCTAGGGCATAGCTTCAGTTACCCACTCTCTTGCAATGCCTAGGTGGTGAGCCACGCATCTGGATGTAGGTCTTGGGAGAAAACAACTTGGAATAAGTCCTTGTGCCACTGAAGGGAAGGCACCAGGTGAACACATCCCATAGCAGGGGCCATTCTTCTGCCTGCCCAGCAGCAGAGCCAAGCACTTGTCATTGGGCTTTCTTCAGGACACAGGCCAGCAAAGCAAATGCTGAATGACTGCTACAAATAACTGCCCCAACCACCAATTTTTATAGGCAGAGTGGCAGCACTTCATGCTGGGCACAACAAGCAGCGGAGATGAAAGCTTGAAGCCAAACAGACATCACAGAGCAAGTACAGATGTGATTTATTAAAGAAATGTCTGGATTGCAGGGGAAGCAGAAAGGTGTATCTTGAAAGGAACCTTTAACGTCTATGAGTGAAAAGGAACAAGGGCTGGGAAGCAAGGGAAGCTGCCAGGGGCAAAAGCTAATGGGCCTGGTCCTGGGGTGTGCTGTCAGCAGGGGATGTGTGGCTGGGAGCTAAAGGGTAAGCTGTGCTGCTTCATCTGCAGCCATGAAAGCAAGAGCTGAGCAAAAGGGCTGCCCCAGCTGAGCTGAGAGGCAGGATAGTGCTTCTGGGGAAGTGGATACCCTCAGGCTCCCACAAGGAACTGATATTCTTTGCTGTTGTTTGTGCAGAGAAACCAATAACCACACACCTATGTCAGCAGGGCATGTTGCATTCTGTACCCTCCCAGGAACTCCAGCTCCCACCTTGTTGCCCAGATCCAGTGCCTCAGCTGTCAGGTTCTGAGCAGACTCCCCACCCATCCCTCCTTTCCCAGTGTGCCAGCACAGCTGCTCCAGGCAGGTTCCAAGCCTTGGGTCTCCCACCAAAGCAAACAGGCCTGCCCCGTGCAAGGATAAATGTCCAGATTCCCTCTGCTGGCCAGGCCCTTCCAGCTGGACATGCTCTGGTCAGGCTGAGGTACTTATGGGGGCAGCCTTAGACCTTCCCTTCCCCATCCTACAGCCCCACTGCCCAGCCTGTCCTCCCATGCCAGCCTGCAGCAGGGACAGTGCCAGCACAAGCTGTCCCCAGCCCCGGAGCCACTCTGAGCAGCAGAATCTGCTGCATTAGGTCAATTTCAAGAGCCCCTCCAGGTCAGTTAGCAATTACCTGCACCAGATACTCACTTGGAAAGGAGCTTCTGATCTCTTCAATGCACTCGTTTTCCTCTTTCAATTTCAAATTCGCCTCACTGGAAATAGGCACTTCAGCCTCTTTTACAGACCATGGTAAATTAGGATTTCGTCCAGTTCTGTTGGTTTTGCTGATATAGATGTTTTTCTGTGCAGAGGCGATGCCATGGCCAATCTGAGGTGTGTCCAGACCCTTCCCGTTCAGCCACTTCCAGCTGAGCCTGCGGGTGATGTCATGGTACAGAGTGTCCTTGCACAGACCACTGGCTCTTGCATGTGCTGAGCAGCCTCTCCTGGGATGGGTGCCCTGGTCCCAAAGCTCCTGTTATTAATTCAGACTGGTGCCCCATGTTGTTGGGACATGGCCAGTGAGGCATTCCCTCCCTTGAGGAGTCAGCTGAAGTGCAGGTTTCCCATTTGCATACTCCAGTCTTGTCCTGGAAGGGAAAGGACCGGAAAGAAGGAAATCCAGTGTCTTTGCATCTGTCCTTATCTTTGTGTTGAAACCTGACTGCCATCCACTTGTCACAAAGACATTTCCCACAGTGACATCCTTCATGCTAAGCTTTTCCAGCACAGCACTGGTCACAGGGTGGGAATGCTCCAGCTGGTTCATCCTGCTGCTCAGCTGAGGGAGACACGTCTCCTGCTTGTGCCCGAGGACACGCTCCCAAGGGAAGGGAGGCTCACCACAGTCTGCAGCTGGTGCATCTGCAGCAGTCTCTGGGGCCAGCGTGCAGCCATCCCCTTGTTCTCCACTCACAGGCTCATCTGGGGGGCCAGGGCCAGCTGGCTGCCAGCAGGCACAGGCTGCTGGGGAAGGGGTCTGGTGATTTGCTGCCTGCCTTGTCACGGGGCAGCCGGAGCCCGATGGGGTCACGCGACGCCCTATCCCAAAACCGGGGTTCAGTGCTCAGAGGCAGAAGCAATTTTACATAAAGTTCAATTAAATATTTGCTTTATAATTGCGCAACAAATTATTCATAAAGGCATTGGAATCTAATCACAAGGCTGACACCGTGGAGTCTGCAAATGACACAGTACTTGGAGAGAATAAAGATGGGGGGAGCTGCCAGGCTCTGGTGACAGGCAGTGCCTGAATCTGTGGGACAGTTGGAACGCTCCCAGAAAAAGACCCACAGCAGCACAGAACCTCAGCAAGGCAGAGTCATTTGGCTGACTAAGTGGGGTGACATGTGAGAAATGGCTCTGGGCAATAGTTCAGGGGGTTTGGCTCGTGTGTGCCCAGCAAACAGGGCAGTGCTGGCTGTGTTCCCCCCAACCATGTTGTGCCACTTCCATCTTCATGTGGACATGCTCTATGGTGCGTTACAGTGTGGCCCCAGCTCTGCAGGACATGAGTGAACACAGGACCGCTGCCCTTGGCTCCTGCCCCTGTCTCCAGCAGAAATCATGGTGCTGGACCTTTTAAGGGGTGCAGAACCTCTCCCATAGCCATGGGCTACGAAGAAAATCATACAGTGCAACCTGCCTGTGGGGTCCATCCTAAACTTTTGCCAGAGCAGCATCCAGGAAAAGCAGTAGGCAATCTGAGCATGTAATGGGGCACCCCACATTGCAGCCCTCAGGAGACAGGCAGTGTGAGACAAGGAGGAGCAGCTGGCAAGGTGGCTGCTGGGCACAGTGGGAGCAAATGTGACCACCCAGGGACCCTCTGCAGGGAGTGTGGCAGGGGGACTTGCTCCCATACAGCTTCATGGCAACCTGAGCTGCAGCTCTGTGAGCAAAGCCCTCTCTGCCAGTCCTGTCACACCCTGTTCAGCACCTTTCAGGGTGAATTTTGGAGGGCAGCAGACCAAATGCTCATAAAGAGTGAGACTGGTGGGACTGAGCTGTGTGTATCTCTGTTGGTTCTGCTGAGGTGAGGTGAGCTGTGGTCAGGGAATGAACACAGCTCTGCTGGGCGGGTGCTGAGCCCAGCAGCCGCTGCAGCCAGGTATCGCTTTGCCTAGCAAGTGCCCATCCATCCCAGATTCTGTCCCCTGCTGTCATCCTGGGCAGTGGGCTGCAGGCTGCCCTTGTCCTGACAGGGAGAAGCCCTGCAGGGCACCCAGCTTTAGAAAAGCTCTGACTGACAGGGGAGCTGGATCCTGGACAGAGCTGGACTGGAGATGGATTGCCTGCCTGCCAAATGTGGACATTAGACAGGGAGTTAGATTAATGGGAGATGGCTCTGCCAACAGAGAGGTGAGTCACAAAGCTTGTCCTGTGCTGAATCTGTTTCTCCAATAGCGAAGGAGTAGGAGGATTTAGCAAGATTAATCTCTCATAGAGTTGTGAGAATAGCCAAGATTCATGGGCTTCTCAGCAACAAATTCCCAAGTAAGCAGACAGCACTTTGGCTTGCTCCATGTGACACAGCACAGATCTGCACTGGTAACTCTGGAGTTTCCTGCCACTGGTCACAGGTAAGATTGACCATACTCCTGTGCTCACACATGAGCCCTGCAAAGCACAGGCTGCACAGAAGCACCGAGCAAAGTGGCTTGAAAGCATCAATTCCCTGAATTTCCCTGAAGTGGTCTGCAGCTGCCCTATCCAAAACAAATAATGATGGACCTTGCACAGAACACGAGAAGGAGGTCAGAAAGAACTCCTTTTGGCAGCTGAGAGGAGCTGGTGACACATCAGCTGGGAGAGTTTTCCAGGTCTCTGCCATCTTTTGCAAGAAGGAGGAGTAGGAGCAGGGCTGGGCAAGAGCCAGAGCATCTTTCCTGGTGCAACCAGCTCTTCCCTCTGGATAGCAGTTTGTGACACAGCACTGATACACTTGGCAGGACCTGCTAGAGACCAGGGAGGGAGAGCAGGTCAGTCACAGCTACTTTTTGACAGATGGTGGGGAGCTCTCAGGCACCCCTGTGTCTACCCTCTCCAGAATCAAACCCTCCAGGGAGGAGGATGAGGCCAGGAAGAGGAAATCTCAGTAAATGGGTTTTATGTTGTTGCAAATGGGATTTATCTTGTGTTTTAAGGAACTGTGGAGAGAAAACCTCAGTGCTAGTGAACCAGAGAGATTTTTTTTTGGAAATGGAAGATTTCCATTCCATGTTGGGAGTCCTGTTTCTTTCTGATATTTCTTCAGTTGTTCATGTCATGGCTCTTCAGTCTGAGCAGTTTTACAAATGTGTTGTGGAGATGAAAGCACCAGGGAAAGCTGCTCAGGATCAAGTTGGAAAAGCTTTTAACTTTCAACTCCTTACAGACAAAGGCACACAGAGGAAGGGGGGGAGTGCAAAGACTGGGAAAAGGAAGAGGAAGAAGCAAAAAGAGATAAGGAGAATAGAGGAGTGAAAGGGACAGAGCAGAGAAGACAAATCACAACAAGAAAAGGAACAAGGCACTAGCAGAAAGAAAGGGAGAGATAGGGAGAGAACAAAGCAAAGGGGCCTGGAGCTCAACGAGATGGGGAGAGTATATCCGAGTAAGGGAATAGTTCTGCAGGTAGAGGAGAGCTAAAAAATACAAAAGCGCTATTTGAATGCTGGGGTAAAGCAATGATGGGAATAAGAGGAAAAGAGAAGCTAAACGAGGAATAAATTCCCATGGAGATAAAGGGAATGGCAGCAAAGTCAGAGGATAACCCGTCCATCCTTCTGTCACTGAGAATACAAGACATGACATGAAAGTGACCTGTTGAATTCTGAGACAGGCTGTGAGATGCAACTGTGGAGGCTGCATTCGGTGTTCATGAGGATCCACACTCACAACAGGAGGGTCCTCTGTTCTCCTGCTTTGCATCCTCCACCATCCTTTCCCCAGGGTGGCTCCAGGCCTGTGCTGCTGTGTGACCTGGGCACACTGAAGCACTGCTGATTCCAGGTCTCGTAGAAGGATTGTCACAACGTGCCTTGTTACAGTGCTCTCCAGGGCTCGTCTGGGAGCTGGGCTGGGGCAGGCTGCCTGGCCTTATCAGCACCCTGCACGGCGGCAGCAAGAGGGCATGGAATCACTGAGCTGTAGAGTGGTTTGGGTTGGAAGGGACATTTAAAGGTCACCTAGTCCAACCCATGTGTGCTAAACAGGGACGTCTTCAACTAGATCAGGCATGGATCTGCTGTGGCAGAGGGGAGGGGGCGATGGCAGGAGACACAGATCTTCCGTGTCTCCAGAATAAGGGGATCTTAGCAAAAACAGCTTGGAAAAAGGCACCATGACTGCAGACGAATGCTGGGACCATCTCCTCCCAATATCACACCATCTTATTCAGTGCTTTGAGCCAGGTGGGTTCAACTCCATCTGCACTGTGAGAGGTGGCCTCTTGGCTGTCCCAGGGAAAGGATCTGGGTGTTCCCAATGCCAGTGTCATTGTTGGCACAAAAGCCTCACAGCTGTCCTAGGGCTAGATTGGCACTGAGCACACGGTTTCTGTTTGCAGACTGTGTTAGCAGTGGAGCAGCTGTGCTCCAGGCTTTGCTCCTTTCCCTACAAGAGAGAGCATCAGGCTCAAGTGGGATCTACTTTGGCAGCAGTGCTTGCAGCTGGGAGGTCTCTCACTCTCAGACTGGGATTGAGGACATTTCTAGATGCTTCTGAGTCTGAAGGGGCTGATATGGAGAATTTCCTAGGTTGTCTTCAGGGCCTTTGGCCTTTGAGGGCGGGAATCATGCAGCAGCAGGATGGTGGGAAGCCTTGTGCCAGCCAGTGCAAAGGTGGGAAGAACAACTGACACAGGCTGCTGCTGGATCTGTGTCCTGCTCATCCTTTGTTCCTGGAAAGGAAGAGCCACTCCTCCTGGATTCAGGCTGTGCTTATAAACCTCTCTTCTGCTTTCCACCCACCTCTCCCTGACCTGCAGGCCACCTGCTTGTGCAGGAAGAACCAGATCCAGGTAGTTTGTGGGTAACCTGCTACTGGATTATCACTGTTTCTTGACCCATATTGGCCAAGCAGAGGATTTGTTTGCCTTGTACAAGGTGCTGCACACATGGAGCAACACAGCATTCCCTTCTCTGGTATTCCCTTGTTTTCTTTTCAGGGCCAAATGCCAGGGTCCGATACCAGAAAGTGTTGTGGATACAGGAAAGCATTTTCTCCAGATAAGATGTGAGACCCTGGGCAGTGGAGACTGGAAAATGTCCCACGGGGGTCTGTTTGCTTGAGCTGTGACTAAAACCTGACTCGAGTGATCAGATTTATCTGTCCCCAAATAGTATTGCAGTCTCACCGGCCCTGAGCTTTGCTGTTTCCACTTTCCACTGGTCCTGATCATGTCCAGAGTCATCTGTAAACCCAGCATTCTGCTGTGGATCCTGCTGCTGGTGTGTGACTCCACTGCAGCCACCAAGCTGTGCTGCCACTTCTGCCCCTGCACCCTCAAAATGCTGCTGGGCCAGGACAGCGCCCACCAGGCTTTGAGCAGGTCTCTGGAGAAGGCAGCAAAGGTGGGTGCTGAGGATGTCAGCTGCCATGGCCTTCTTGGTGCACACCAGGAGGGGGTCTGACAGCTCCAGCCTCAGCCCCATCGGTGCCCACAGCCCCTGACAGAGCTCCTGCCATGCTGCCACTGGGCCATCAAGGTCTGGCACCATTCAAAGGCTGGGGAAGAGTGGGCTGGGGTCTCTGTCCCTGACCTGCCCAATGCCCTGGCACCCCGGCTCAGTCCTGTGCTCCGTGCACTGAGTTAGTTCTCAGCACCGGGCACTGGAGGGTTGGCCCTGCCCTGGGGGGGTCCGGGTCTGTCCCTGCCGCTGTCCGCGCCCAGCTCCCGCCCCCGGTGCGGCCGGCACGGCACTGGGGGCGA
>VZRZ01005095.1:505206-620205 GCA_013398175.1 Climacteris rufus | reverse complement strand
GCGAAGCCACCGGTTTGATGCCTCCAGCGCGGCCCCGCCAGCTGCGGGTCCGAGCACACCCTCCAGTTAAAGCGGTCCGGTGCTCGAAGAGCTGCAGCTCCCCGTTTGACCGGTGGTATCTTAAAACACCCTCTTCGGGATCCTTCCCACCCAGGAGCCATCTCCCCATTTCTCTAGCTGAGACTGGAGCCTTCGTGCCCATTCCGTGCCCAATCTGCACGGGCTTCGCTTGGGGTGCCTGGGGATGTGTAGCTGCCTTGCCTGAGGAACCGAGCGGGAGCCCTGAGAGCCGGCCGGGTAACATCTCTCTTCACAGAACCACATTTTTTTTCTAACAACAAACTAAAAATAACTGTTCTAAAACTAGCACTTTCCTCATTTAAAATGTGGTTCCCAACTGGCTGTGCACGGGCCTTCTGGGAGCAAGAGCTGCAGCCACATCTGCTCCCCAGCGTGCCCTGGCCCAGCACTGCCACACCAGGTGCCTCTCACCGGGCATCTGGGGAGCTCACCCGGTGGCATCGGGGCTCCTGCGGGCACTGGCAGTGGGTCTGGGAATGGAGGGATGCGGTTGATGCCTCTGTTAATTTTTGTGTGGTTTCTGACAGTTTTAACATCCTGCACAGTCTGGGGAAATCTGCCCTGTCTTCTCATCTAACCTCATTTTATGCATGAACAAGGCCAGTTACAGGGGTGATGGTGTAGACAGCAGCAAGGAGAGGCAGGCTCAGGAGTTCAGACATAACTTCATAAGACAGTGCAGTGCACCTTGGAGAAGGCTTTGGACCTGAAAGGGCTACAAAGGATGGATGGCTCCACCAGAGCTCTGGATCTCCAGAGCTTTCTTGCATGGCCTGAGGAAATAAATGGGGAGATGTGCCTCTCTGTCCCTGCTCCTAGGTTGGTACTGCACTGTTAAAATGCCATGTATTGCAATATAGTCTTGCACACTACTGAGGAAATCTCAGCTCATGACTGTTTCTTTGGGACCTGTTTCTATCGCTTCAGAGTATCCAATGCTCAGAGCATGGCTGAAGCCTGCAGTCTCTGTACTCAACACATTTCACGCCCAGCTCAGAACCTGGGCTTTGCCAGGTTTTCCCTATGATGCTGGTGGATGTTCTCCACCTCTTTCAAGAGGACTGGGTAGGGAGTATTTGCAGCAAACAATTACCAGGGTTGGAGATCATTGTCCTGGTACATCAGTTTTCAAATGCTGAAAAATAAATTGCTTCTCTGGCTTTGAGTCTGAAGCAGTTTCCCTGTGCTGGTGCTGTGTTTGTTTGTGTTCAAGGCCAAAAGGTGGTTCTGCTGCTCATTGATGAATCCCTGAAATGTTGACAGTACCCCGAGAGTAGCACAGAGTAGAGCCTGCTGAAATCTGAATAAGCTGGCCCAGATTCCATGCTGACTTTTGTCTCACGTACATCTCTGCTCCAGTGAGGTGAGGGTCAGATCAAGTGAGGTTTGGTCTCTGTATGAAATGCCGGTTGCTGAATAATACAGCGCTGAAATTGGTGGGCTTGTGAAAGAAAAAGTATGTGCTGTTTCATAGGTAAAAAAGCCAGCTTTGTTCCTGCCTAAAAAAAAAAAAAACATGCCCTTTGCTTCTTGGTGCATTGACACTTTATAATATGATATGGTGATTTCATACCTACGACAGAGAAGTGGCTACTGGAACAAGGTCAGTTTTAAAACTCTTTTTCAAAAGAAGCTAGCAGGCCTCCAGGAAAAAAAAAGCAAGAAAGAAAAGGTTGTCTTTAGGTTAAAAATAACAGTTAAAATGCTATTTTTCCTAGTTCCCTAGCAAATAATATGATATTTTCATGATTTAAATGCAATGTCATGTTTGAAAAATTCATAGTTCTTGCTTGTGTGTAAGGATTCTGAGGAAAGGGTTATCATTTTCTGTTTGTTGTGTACATTGTCTGGTCATCTTTTGGGGGGTTTTTTGCACATTAAAAATAATATTGGGTTAGCAAGGCTTTTTTTGTAGCAAATTTCACCTTTGTGCTCCTAATCACTATCCCATAGCAGTAAAATTTGGCTGCAAATGTTGCAGAGGGAATGTTTGTTTATTTGAAACCCTTTTTTCAACCCATGGACTTCATTTCGTTAGAAGGATTAGATTGTTCGTGAAAGCTTTGAAACAAAAGTGGACTTCAGGTGGGATTTAATCTGATGTTATTCCTTTAAAGTACAATGACATTTTTTCAAGCAATTGGTTTTTATATTTAAAAAGCCCATATTTTAAAAGTAAAGAAAAACAGATTGAAAAAGAAATAGTGTGGTGACACTTGGGTTCTTGCGACATCACGTTGCTAAACAGTATTTGTGCATAAGGATACAGCCTTGTACGAATTTGTGTCGTTATCTTTTAACCATGTGGTTATGCAACTGTGTTTGGGTTTACAAGCAATGACACTTCTCTGCAGATAAGTCCATACATATCCCGAGGCACAGGCCATTTTGAGTGATCTGCTTTCTTGAAAAATTATATGTAAAGATGAGGTGGGTATGAATCCCAACAAGATTCCTTGCCCAAGGGGGTTGGTGGACATGGTGTGCAGCTCCTTGCTGTTCTTGGGTCTCTTTTGTCTCTATCACCAGTTTATCCCATGGTGTTTCTTTGTGGAAGGGGTGCCCAGTGGGGAGGGATGTCACCAGCTCTGCCTCAGACCCTTTGTTGCTCTGGGAACATCCTGCCCTGTGCCCTCAGCACCGCGTGCTCTTTGCTTTATGGTGAGCAGGGTCCCCTGTGTCACCTTGTGCTCAGGGGTCTGTGTGGGGCTGCTGTGGGCTGCAGGTGAGGCCACAGAGCTCTGTCCCTTGGTTTGGCTACTCCAGCAGTCACAGGGCTCGTGTCCCTGTGAGCTGTGTCACTTGGGACGCACAGTCCCCACTCTACCCCAGCAGAAAAGCCAAGGCTTTGTGGCTGGATTTGGGCAGCAAATTGCTGCAGACTTGGAGTGTGGGGTTGGACTGGGACTGGGACTCATCTGTTCCCCCAGCATGAGCTGGGTGTCCACTACCTGCTCAGCTCTGGGGGGCATTCTCTGCAGTTGTGTCGAGTTTGTGGGTTAGTTTCTGCTCTGGAGAGCTGTGCAGGGCTCAGGCAAGGGGCTCTCTGCTCCTGCTGGCAGTCACTGCAGAGACCCATCCTCCCAGTTAGTTCACAGTTTCTTTTTCATTTAGTCATCACTTTCTATTATTTGCAAAGTCCATAAAAGGAATACATCACATTACAGTAATTTTCAATTTTATCCTTTGCAACAACTCTGCTTTCAGAAACTAGTCCAGACTTTACTTTAGCCCGGCTCTGTATCTCTTTAATTTTTCTTTCTTTTCTGTCCTTTGTGCTGTGGCAGGGAGAAGGGAGTTCTGTGTTATCCTGTTGGGGAAGGTTTATTGGATGGCATTTTAGTACTGGTTCTGCAGGACAAAATCTGGGTAGCAAAAGTGGATCCTGCTTCAGCAGGCTCTACCTTTCCTTATCCCACAAGGCTGACTGGGATGCCTGCAGAGGGTCTAGGTTCTTTATTTTCTGACAGAAGCTGTAGGTCTTCTACGTGATGCTGCTCCTCTGATCCTCTTGCAGTGTGGTTGGAATTCTTCTTGCAAATGGATGTCTCAGGTCCTTGACAGCATTACAGCACCTTTTCTCTTTTCATTTGAGGGTCTGTGGGACACTGTGGGCCTGGGCAGGTGGTAGCTGGCAGCCGGGTGTAGGGCTCACTGCAGCTGCAGAGCTCCCTTTGCTGTTGGTGTCTTCTGGTGCATGTACAGCAAACGGGGATACAGGACTCTGCTGGGAGGTGGGAGTGTGAGGAGAGACTGTTCACAGCATGTGGGTTGTCTGGAGGTGTCTGTGCCTCAGTAGCTGAGCATGGATTTTTTCTTCAAGCACTGGGTTTCTGAGTGCTGTCTCAGCTGCTTCCACACTGTGCTGACCCAGCCTCTCCAGGCTGCCCCTGCCCAGAGGGGGGAGTGTGGTGGTGGTGAGGGTGCATACCAGGGCCAGCTGGGGATAGTTCATCCCAGAGGTCCTAGAAGGCATCTTTGTGCAAAAGGCAGGGGACAGACCCTGCTAAGCTGAGGCCCCTGCGTTGTTATTCTTGAGGGTGGGAGGAGTTGTGCCTTTGGGCATAAGAGAGGCAGCCAGCCCAAAGTTGGTCCATCTGTGCTCCAGCCCAAAGCTGGTCCATCTGCTCCAGCCCAAGGGCTGGGTTTGACTGGGCCTTTCATTGCTGCTACACCTACAAGCTGAAAATCAAGGTGCCTTTCAGAACATGTCTCTTTTCTGCTGGGTGCCCTGTCTGAGGGTAGCTCACTAAATACAAGGCAAGGTTGCAATACTCATTGCAACCTAATGATATTTTTTCAGGAAAGGGCAGCACTTCTGTGTTCCCAGTCTGGCCCTGCTGCTCTTGTCTGGGAAATCTGCACTTGCCTCCTCTCTGCCTGCTGTGCCCTGTTCTGCTGTCCCGCTTTTACTCCACTGTCCCTCACTCTGGCTCTGGCAGTGCCATCCATGAGCCTGGAAAAAAACCAAACAACAGAACTCATTCAGTTTTGACTCTGCTCGCTGCTGCACTTCCTAATTTCCCATCTCTTGTGAGAGAGCCATGCCTTATTTCACACTCTGCAGGACTGAGGCTCTGGGCTAAGTGCTTGTTAGCACTGTTATCACACTGTTGTGGGCAGGGTCTGCTCCCCAGACAAAGCAACCTTGCTTGTCTCACATGGTCACTGCTGTCATGTGTGCTGAATTTGGCCCTGACTGGCTGATGATGGAAGTTGTGGCTGTGTTGGAGGTGATGCTGGGCCTGGTGTTTGTCAGCAGCAGCCACAGACCTGTGGCTGCCCTGGAGGACCATTTAGTGGGGTGCTTGCCAAGCAGAGCTGGGAGCATCCTGACTGATTTGGGCAGTGGTGTGCCAGGGCCCTTGAAGCAAAGTGGTCCTGTGCTCTGGTGGGTTTGTGAGCCTTGCAGATTGGGAAATCCTTCAGGAAATCATGAAAGTAGAATTGTTTGTCCAGTACCCTTTTGCAGATACCTCCTACCCCTCTTTGTTGCTCCTCCCTGCTACAGTACTCCAGAGAACACCAAGGGGAAGGAGACATGGGCTCGCTCCCCTTTACTTGTTGACACTGCCTCACTCACCATTGCCTCTTCAGGTGGTGTTTCGTGAATCTCTTCCCAGTTGACTGTAGCCAGTGGCATTAACAACTGCAGGTGACTTGAAGCTTGAGGCCCTCAACTCACCTGAAGCTGCTGATGGCCAGAAGCTTTCTGCAGCCAATGATGGGATGTGAAGGGAGTCGCCATAGAAACATCTTGGGCAATAAGTGGAGCCTTGGAAGCTCTGAATGCCTTTTGGCAGGAGCCTACATGTGAATGTGGGTACAGGTAGTGGTGTGCACCCAGCAGACCAAGGATGTGAGTGAGACATTTGGAAACAGCAGCTGCAGGAGCAAGCACTGCTTTGGTAAGCTGGCACTCCTCCGAGGCTTTGATGGCAAAAGAGTCAGAGCAGAAGGGCATGATAGGGTGTGATGTGGTCCCAATACTGGCCTGGAAGGAGGAAGGTCATTCCCACAGCTGAGCTGTGTCTTGTGCTGTGCAGCAAACAGCCCCTCCTGGATGCTGCAGCCACAGGTTTGGGGCAGCCCTGTCCTCTGGGGGACCCAGCACAGCCTCTGCAGGTGACACCCGTCTGTCTCTGTGCTCTGGCACTTGGGGCCTGTGCACACACAGACCCCGGCCTAGGGAGGGCCCCACGCCCACCCGTGAGGTGTTGGCGCTGGGTGTCCCTCTGGCCCTGGCCCGAGTCTGCCCCCTCGGTGCCCCCCTGCTGCCTTCCCAGGCAGAGCCTGGATGCCCCTCGCTGGCTGTTTGCCCACAGGTCACAGGCTGGCCAAGGAGCCTGATCACCTTGATGGCAGCCTGTGGGGCAGGTGGATCCTCTGCCTCTGAGGCCTCATTGTCAGCCAGAGTTGGGGAGGACAGATGAAGGTCTGGCCATCCCAGGAGAGAAGAGCACTGGAAGCCCTGGGCCAGCCCCTTGTTCTGGCAGCCTCCTGCTCTGGAATGGCTGTTCCCCTGTGCCAGGCAGTAACTTGTGTGTGCCTGGGAATGCTGCACTCCCTTCCCCAGCCCTGCTTCCTTGAGTCTCTGTCTGTCACACTGGGATTATCTCCCTCTGCTCCTACTGCAGCTGCTTCCCGGAATCCCAAATCCCCAAAATGCTGTTTCTCCAATAATCCTTGTCATTAAAAGTGGCTCCTAAGCTCTGAGCACCTCCTCCTGTCCTCATCACCCTGTCTAGAGAGAAGCAGTTTGAGTTGTGCACATACTAACACTGAGCCAAATGATCTTGTTTACCTGGGACAGGACACTGTTTTGTGTCCCCCCCACTGCCA
This sequence comes from Climacteris rufus, assembly GCA_013398175.1. Classification (NCBI taxonomy): domain Eukaryota; kingdom Metazoa; phylum Chordata; class Aves; order Passeriformes; family Climacteridae; genus Climacteris; species Climacteris rufus. The sequence continues at coordinate 613,782 of VZRZ01005095.1, read as the reverse complement.
AACTCCAGAGTTACCCTTGGATCTTTCTGGATTTTCACTATTCTGGTTTTTTTTTAACTGTGTGAAAATGTGCTTTCTTCCCTGTTGTTATGGCCCCAACTAAGCGTGTGGCTGTTGCTGACAGCGTTGTGCCTGTGTGGGAGAGGGAATTGTTTCCCCTGCCCCTGGAGTCTGGAAGGTTGAGGATGTACAGGTGAGGGAGGGGGTTGCTTGGAGAGCTGGACTTCACCAGCTTTCTGAGCTTGGCTGCCTTCCCACTTATGAAATACAGCTGAACCTTTTGATGGCAGGTAGGAATAGCTGAGCATCAGCAGAGTCCTTAAGAAATTACATCCCTGCTTAAACTTTTAAAAGTCAGCTGCACACCCGTTTGCTACAGCCCTCCCGGGCTGGTTCCCAGTGGCACGGTATTTTTTGCAGCATAACTCCTGCTGCAGTGACAGTGTCCCAAGGCAGGGCATCCCTTCCCTGGGCATCCTCAGACGGGCATTGTTCCCTGCCCGCTCTGGGAAGCTGTGGCGGTGCGAGCCGTGCCCAGGGCAGGGTCCGGCTGCTCCCGGTGCCGGAGGGGACGGAGGACGGGCGGGGGGCTCCTCCTCGGGCCGGTGCCGGCAGAGGGAGCCATCCTTCCTCCTTTCATATGCACAGCCCGCCGTGCCAATTAACCAATTAATCTGAAAGGTGCTGGGAGAGGTGAGATGAGAACCAGCATCCTCCACTGGGCAGTGGCTCGTCTCGCTAAAGCTCAGAAATGACTGTGTCTTTCCCAAACCCCTTTTCTCTGCTTTGTTGCCCAGATTCATCTCTCAGGTGAACCCTTGGGTGGGTTTGATGTGGCTATGCAAGACAGGAACAGTGTCCATGGCAGGTACAGCAGAGGCTGATGCCAGTGCCTTGGCTAGCTGGGTGTGTGGGCAGGGGACAAGCCCCAGGCATTCAAAGGACCAGGGCTGTAACTGTGAGTCCTCATGGACCATGGCTTGAGTGTCCAGGGACTGTGGCTGACCCTGCAGATGTAGACATGGCCCTGCTTTGCCTTGCCTGGGACTTGGCAATGGATTAGTAAAGGCAGACAAGAGCTTTTGAGCTGGTGCTGTGAAGTCCTGCCTAGAGGACTGACTGTTGTGCTGACAGGTGATGCTGCTCCCTTCCCTGGTACCATAAAGCAATGGAGATATGAAGGGAAATGCAGGCACTGAACCTTCCCCAGCTGGAGCAGCCACCACAGGTGAGCATTTATGGATTTTTGTCTGAAAAAGCTGTTTACGTTTTTGTGCAATGGGAGACTCGTGTCTGGCTGGGAAGAATGCTGGAACCATCCGTTGAGGCTTTAATTGGTTTTGCACCTAGTGTGCTAATGTATTTTAGTGGATTAGATGGGAGGTGGGGTGGTGCTTGGCTGTTCCAGAACGGGAGATGTGAGCTCACATCACAGGACTGAAAGGCTCAAAGGAGAATGGCAGCTTCTCACTCTGCCATGGCCACTGCTTTCTGGTTAATGCATTTGGAAGGGTTCAGTCTGGTTTCCTCTTCTCTAGCTGTGAACGTGGCCTGTACTGGTTCTGCCAAGTGTTTTGGACCTGTTGTGGGATAACCTTGGTAAGCAGCTAAACCTCACTCAGCCAATTGCTTACTCCCTCGTTCCCAAGTGGGGCATGGAAAGAGGAAAGGAAGAGTAAAAGCAAGAAAATGTGTGGGTTGAGATAAAAATGGTTTAATAAGTGAACATGGAAGAAGAGAGAAAGAAAACAAGGGATTCAGAGGCAAACACTCACTGCCTTCTGTGGGTAGACTGATGCCCAGGCAGTTCCTGAGCTAATGGTGGCAAATTCCCCTGAGATCCCTCCTCTCCATTTTTATTGCTGAGCACAACATTAGATGGGACGGGGTAGCTTTGTGGTTGGTCTGGATCATCCACTCCCAAATTCTTATGCACCCCCAGTCTATTTACTGAGGGGCACAGTGAGAAGCAGAGAAGGCTTTGACACTGAAAACACAGTAGCTAAAATATTAGTGTGTTACTGGTTTTGTTTTGGTCACAAATCTAAAACTCAGCACCGTATAAGTTGCTGCAAAGCAAATTAACTCCCTCCCAGCCATACCCAGTGCAAGACAGTTAAACAAACACCTCTTAGTGCTGACACTCAGGGAGATGCTTGGTGCCCTTGGCAAAGAGCCCTTGTCAGACCTGGGCAGTGGGAGATGGGGCCTCTGTCCTGTGGATGTGATGGCCCAGGCACACTCAGGCAGTCCAGAACAAAGGCATGGCGCTCACTGCCTGGGGTGCTGGCAGGCATGGTGTGTGTTGGGAGAAGCTAGAGAGACAATGGAGCACTGCAAACCAAGCCTTGGGAAGCAGAGCTGCCTGTCAGAGGTGAGCTGCTTGCTCAGCTCGTGTAAATTAGCTTCAGTCCTTCAGAGTGCTGGGGCTGGCAGGACGGGGTCTGACCTGTGGCTGCTCAGGGCTGCTGCTCAGTGTTTCCCTTCAGTTCCTGGCCACAGGCTCCAGTCAAGTTTGGTGCTTCTAGGGAGGCATTTTCCAAACCTTAGGCTGTCCCAGAAGGAGAAAATCCTGCAGCTGAGCTTGTGTTGCTTATAGTAAGCACTGTCATGGTTGTGAAAAGCTGCTGTGAAATAGAAATGAGAGGGAGGGACTATGAAGCACCGGGCTGGAAGGCTTTTTCTTTAAATTGCAGCTGAGCTGGGCTTAGGCAGAGGTAGGACACAATGTCTGGCCCTGGTTTCCAGAAGGCAGAACATGCATTTCCCTTGTGAGCGATCAAAGGCTGGGACTGAGATTCATGTCTGTCTTTTTTATATCCAGTCCATCACTGAGATATCTGGTGCTTCCCAAGTAAATATAGAAATAGCAAGTAGAGTTTTTCTTTGTCCTCCTCTAGCCATTGTCTGGAGTCTTTGATAATTTTTTATGTTTTATATGTTTTTGTGTCTGAGGTCTGTCTGTGCCTCTGTGTACCAAGATGGGGAAAGCTGCCTCATGAGTGAATGCTCCTGGTGTCCCGCACCATGGGGGCCCTGAGGGCTGCACAGATGCAGTGCTTGTGTCTGGCTTGGTCTTGAACCTCTTAGAGGTTTGTTATCAGCCCTGCTGAGGGCAGCTGTGTCTTGTTATTCTGTTTTGGAATCACAGTCACTGAGTGTTCAAGGTGGTGTCAAGTCACTGTGAGGTGTGATGGAAGAGGTGAGGGCAAGACATTTACAGCTCAGCAGCCAACGAGGGGTAGAACAGCTTCTTGGCTGGACAGTGCTTGGCTTTGGATGCCCAAGCTCTGCCTGAGGCTGCTGCCAGCCCAGCAACCTGAGAAAGGTGATGGTTTGGAGAGGAGGACACAAAGGAATACATTTTGTCTGCACTGCAGTCCTCCCAGCTGGCTTCAGTCAGTCTGGTGTCCCTCTGGAGCAATGAGGGCCTCAGTGAGGTAGCACACAGAGGGTGCATGTGCAGTTTGGGATTTCAGCACTTTTGCAACTGACTGCATGGATTGGGGGCAGTGGGGTCAACACTGGGGCTGTGTGAATGGTTTCTAATGTGACTGTCATGAAATGAGCTAGAAAGGAGCATGGAGAGGGAGGAGTGAAGCAGCCCAGAGGAGAAAGGGAGAGCAAGCAAGGGTATGTAATGTAGTGACAGAGGAAGATGCAAAGGGCAAGGTGTGTGAGAGTGACAAAGCCAGAGAAAGCCATACAGGAAAGTGAGAGTGTGTCTGTGCATGTGTGCTGCCAGTGCTCCCTCTTTCAAGCATGGAACTGCTTTGAGGAGAGAGGGCTTTGTCTTGATGAGGGTGCTCAGAGCCAGTGTCTGTCAGGTTTCTTTGGTTGTGAGGATCTTTCACTGTTGGAGTGGCTGTTGGACAGGATGGAGCAAGTTGGGTCAGGGGAGTCCTGTGTGTGCCCTGAGGTGTTCTTGGGGAGATCCCTTGCTAAAGCAGTGCCAGGCTGCCAGCCTGGGGTGGGGCACGAGGACTCAGAACTGCGAAGGACTGCACCTGCCTGTGTGAGTGTCTGTGCCCTCTCCTGCCTGCTCACACTCTCACGTGTTCCAGCACGATCCTGCTTGCTCACGTGTATGTATATCTCCTTGGCTCTATTCTTTTACATGCACTTTGTCCATTTGCTTTTCTGTCCTCCCTGTTGCTACTGTAATCTCTCTCTTTCTTTCTCCCTTTGTTCCCTGGGCTGCTTTGCTGCCTCTTACTTCACCATGTCCCTCTTTATTCCTTTTGATAATAATAACATTAGAGCCTACATACGAGGCCTCAAGGTCCCTGCTTTGTGCAGATACATGAGGAAAGACCCTTCAAAGCCTGTGTGCTGGGTTGAGAAGATTCTCATAGTCTCACTATTGCCAGGAGTGGCAAAGGGCTTGATTGTGAAAGAAAGCAAAGCCTCACGCTGCGTCCTCTGTCCATCCAGGAATGTCAGAAGTGAAGATGCTGCTCTTGTTTGATGGAGTTTTACACCAAAGCCCTGAACCCTTATACCTGATGGAGCAACTGGACGATTAATCTCCCTTTATGACTTGTGCTGAGCAGAGTGGTTGTTCCCAAGGCTCCCGGTCTGTCCCTTCCTCGTTGTGCCGTTGGTTCGGTAGTGACATTAAAGTGAAGCTACTTGCAGATTCTGTTCCAGTCTGCTGTGTTCACGTGCTTCAAGCTTTCAGAAATGTTCTCCCTTTCAACTGCAATTTGCACATTTGGCCTCCGCTGAGAGGTGATGCTTCAATGGGATGCTGAAGTCTGGTGGTTGGAAAGCAGTGTTTCTAGTGATACACTGAGATGTCTTGCTTCGCATATGTGATACCCACTATATTTTCTGTGCTTGAAGGCCCTGTGTGGCTTCTGGATGCTGGTTCAGTCTGCAAATACAGCCCTGGGGAGGTGGTGGAGGAGGAATCAAATTTTTTATTTCACTTGACAAAGTGGTCAGAGTTTCTTGCAGAGGGAAGGCTACTCCTGTATCTGGCTTGCAGAATCATATCCACAGGCTTGCTGACTTGTCATAAGGATGTGGCTCTGCTGTGTTGGTCCATCGTGGTTCAGACCCTAGATGGGGAAGGGCTCTGAAATAAGGAGACAAATGTATCACTTTTTGTCCCTCTTAAAGTCCTCCAAGGAAGGTACATCCTGTCTGTAGTGGTCTCTTTCACCCTTGTTCAGCCACACTGCAGTTTTCTGATGCTTCCACTTTAGCTCTCTCGTAGGTGGACCTTCTGTTATTTACGCCTGTGTCCTGAATCTCCTTGCTGAGAACTGGATTTGGGAAAAGAGCAAACAGTAAAATCAAAAGCCATCACCCATTCCTGTAGTTTGCTGCTGTTTGCAGTCCTTTGGGTTTATATGCAGCAAAAGTCATGGAAGCAACAGGCTGTTCTGGTATATTTGCTTTTCCTGTGATTTCTCTGAGCAGGGTCATGACTCAAGAACAGTAAAAGGAGATGGGGGTGGGCTGTAGCAGCAGGACCCTCTGTCCTTGTCCGTGTGCAGTAAAGAGCAGAGGGGCTGTAATGCCCATGCCAGACTTTTCCTGGGCACCGTGGGCCGCTGTGGGGCCTTTTTTGCCAGCACTTACCTTGGTCACTGTGTTGCAAGTGGCTGTCAGGAGGATCATCTCCTCCTTCCTTTGGGCAAAGTGCCTCAGAGAGTGTGAGCACCCTTTTCAAGGAGAAATTTGGTCTCTTTTCTGAGCCACAGACCTGGGGGATGATGTGATTTGCGGATGCAGCTGGGTTGGCAACCCTGGGTCCTACACGTGAAGGTTTTGGGAATTCCACCCAGGAGAACCTGTGTGTCAGTGCTGGCAGCAGAGAGAAAAGCCAGGAGCTCCCAGAGCAGGTGGCCAAGGTCCCTGTTGATGAGAAGTCTCATCCTGTCCCAGGCTCACCACTCTGGGAGAGGGAAGTGGGTGGTGTTAGCTGTTGCTGCGCTCTAGGTCTGTCCCTGGGGTGCTGTGCACCTGCCTGCAACTCTCAGGAGAGTCTCTGATAGAAGAAGGTGGAGGAGGAGAGTGATTCCTCCCTGGGCAAGTCATACTAGTGAAAAATAAACTGGATCTCACCAGGTAAAATCTTTGAACAGCACTTGTTCGTAGTTGGGTCTGCTGTGTGGTGTCTGCCTCTCTAAGGGTGTGTCCCTTTGGACTCATCCAGGAGTTGTTTGGAATGTGGAGAGTGGAATCATTCTGCTTACAGCAGACCTGTGAGAGGTGTGATATGCTGGCAAAGTTGCAGGGAAAGTTTGTGTCTGTCCAGTACAGGGCACTTCAGAGAGGACAGAAATGGAACAGGACCTTGTCACCTGTTGTAGCATTTACTGTTGTAGCATTTACCAGCATTTACTGGTGTGTGTTGGAAGATCTAAGATCTCCCCTTTCTCAAGGGGAGGTGGAAGGACCAGCCCAGAGAAAGGCAGTGGGGTTGATGTGTCTCTGTCTAAACTGTCCCATCGCTCCTGGTCTGCAAACTCTCCTCATCTTGCTAGTTAATATTAGTATTCCGTTTGTGGAACGGGCGATGCAATTAACACAAAGGTACAGTCATTCATTCTGACTGGAGGACTCATGGGATCAGATGTACTGGGGATAGGAAGCGGAGGCTTTCTGCTGGGAAAGAATGTCACAGCACAGCGGACACAGAAATGAAAAGCTATTAATAATGATCCCGGAACTTCACTTCCATCAGCTGTTTATTTAAAGGTGCTCCATATTCAAAGCCTCCTGATTTATGTGGGCAATAACACTCACAGTCCTGGGATCACTTTTTTAAGCAAGGCTAATGGGGTGAAACCATCATACTGCGACAGTAGAGATCAAGCTGGGAAAATGATACTGGAGAGAAAAATAAACTATTGCCTAGATAATCCCTGAGCTACGCTGGGCTGGGAGCTGGTGTGAGCTCCCTGCTCTTCCAGCATTTATTAAGGCTTTTACTTCCTTTTTTTTTTCCTTGGTCTTTGTGAACAGAATTTAGCGGGCATGGAAGGATGTAAGAATTTGATTCTACCAGACAGGATTCTAAAATGCTTCTTCACTTGCATGCAAGTGACTTGGGACAGGTGGTCTCTCTGTCTCCAGAGCTCCCATCCTGACTTAGTCAGTTCCCAAGGGAGTGGGCCCTCTGGGGAGAGGGGTCCCTGCTCTCTGCTATGTGGGTTTTGCCTGCACAGTGGCGGCACAGGAGTGTTGGAGGGGCAGAGGTGGGATGTTCTGGGCTGTGGCACAGAGGGGAGGAAGGGATGCTCTGCTCTGGGAGAGTCTGGTTTCTGTGTGGGTTCTCTTTATGGCCCTGGCAGCATCAGGGAGGGCTGCTTGGTGGGCCCGAAGTCAGGCCATTGACCTGAATTGTGAATTTGGCAGAAACTTGTGGTGGTTACCTTGTCCTGCAGTCAAACCTCAGGAGTGTGAGAAGGGCTCACGGCAGGAGGAGCATGAGGGTGGTGCTAGTTTCTTCTGACTGTGCAAGTAAGCCCTTGGGGGACAGGAGCTGGTTCCAGCACCTCTGGACATGGGGCAGTGTGCAGAAGTGCCAGATGCTGGCCATCAGAGGACACTTGTGGTATCTGCAGGGCAGTGAGCAGCTCTGGCAAAGCCTGGATGTTTTTCCTGGGGAGGTGAAATAGCCCTGAGGCCGCCGAGCTGCAGTTTGAGCTGCTCTGGACAGCGACTGACTCCTGGGACATGACTCTGAACACTGTTCATTGTCAGGAGCTGGTAGTGGTGATGTGATTAGTAGAATGAAGCAAATGATTCCAAATAAATAATGCATCAGTCATTAATGGTTGAATGCAAAATTTAGCCTGTTGCTGTTGTCTGCAAGTTGCTTACAAGGAGGTCAGTCTTTTAGTCTGGAGAAGGCTGTTATCTACAGCCTGTGGGCAGACACTGTGCTGTGAGGATTCCTGCACATCTGCTCCGGTGTGTGGGTCCCTGGCCCAGCAAGAGGCTCTGGTCCCTGCTGGTTGTACTTTGAGAGGGGGAGGTGGGCTTTGTTTTGAATGAGTCTCTACCAGGGTGGCCACCCAGAGGCTCCTGTGGGGCTGTGGTGCTCCTGTGCTCGTTCTCAAGAACACTGCTCACTGCTGACCTGTTTCTGCTCAATGTGCAGCCTCAGGGACCCAGGGAGGGACACAGCAGAGCTCTGATCACCTGGGCAGCCCCGAGGGCTGTGCAGGGACCCACTCTTTGCTGTGCTCTTCTTGGAGACCTTGACTTCCAAACAGACTTGGCCAAAGTGTACTATCTGGGTTGGAGACTCAGCTGCCAGGGATTTCTGCTTGCTGTGGTGGACTGTTCTGCACAGTGCTGCATCTTAGCAAAGCACGTTTGCTTCCTTTTGGGGGGATGAGGCTGTACAACATTCTGTTTCAGGTTCCTAAATGCCTGTGGTACCCAGATTCCATCTTCCTGAAGAGCAGGAAGATTTGGAGCATCTTCTTCCAAATGAGAATTTTAGCAGGATGTTGCAGAAGTAATTTTCTTACCCATCTTGTTTCTAATTTTTATTTAATGAGCTCCTCTGAAAATAAGAAAATCATTGTAACAGTTTTCTTAAGTGTGGAAGATCAGGCTGAAATTGCTATTAAAGAGACTAATTACGCTCATTCTTCCACCTTTCCAACAGCTGTTTATTGCTGCAGGATTGTCCTGAAGTGCTGAGGAAGCCACTTAGCTTGGGCCAAAGGCACCTGGAGAGGTATCTGCAACAGAAAGTTGGTGCCTGCTTCTAGTCTGGGCTGTGCACAACTGGATCTTGTTACACTGGAGAAAAGTACTGTGAAAACTGAAGATGCAGCCACCCAGGTCTTGTCCTGGTTTTTTTTGCTGCTCTCTTGTCCTCCCTCACGACCTCTCTGCTTCATCTTGGAGGATCCTGTGGGGGCCTGGTCTTAGTCTCAAAATGACAGAGCTGCTGCCATGGGAAGGGACTTCCTCGGTCTCACGTGTTCTGTAAAGAGGGGTTGCAGATCTCCTGTCATGAAGACTGAGGGATTTCCAAGGACAAAATTGCTAAGAGGATTAAGATGTATAGGGAAGAAGAGTGAGCAGCAGCGAGAGACCTTCCTGAAAGTGATGAGTGCATGCCATAGTATTTATTTCACTAGAGGACTGAGTCTGAACGTGACCTTGAACCTTGAGAAGCAATTTGAAGGAGGTTCCTTTGTACCTTTCTGACTCAGTATAATACCCATTTGTTATTCTGTTTAGGAATTTTGGGAGTCTTTCACAAGAGGTGGAAAGTTGCCGACAAAGCTATGAACATCTTCAATTTTCCATTTAATCACACAATATTGAATTATAAATAATTCATACATCTGCCAAACATTGGCTTAAAAGAACCCAATTCCCTCCACATTTGTCAAAGTGGAAGAATTCCATTTTGTGCTTTTTAAATTTTGCTTTGTCCTTTAACTCCTATTTAAATGGCTCCTTGTCTGGGCCATCAGCTTTGATCCCATTTGTCCTGCTTTGGGCTCCTGCCTTTCCTTTCCTGTCATTTCAGGGCCCAAAGAAGTGGCAGCAGGAGGCAAGGAGGGGAATGATGGTCCCTGTGTGTCCTTGGGCTGTTCCACAGGTACAGCTCTGGCACTGGAGGCTGGTTGGGGGTTCTCTGCCCCACTGTGTGGGAGCACTTCTGGCTCCTCAGGAGATTCTGGGGCATAAAAAATGTAACTTTTGGGGATGCAACTTGGTGTTTGTAAGGGAATGACTTTCAGATGCAGCTCTCTGTCCAGATCCTAAAATTAAAGACTTGCTCTGAGCTCTGGAGCTTTCTCACCACAGCAGGAGGAGCTCTGTCCATCGCAGCAGTTGAGACAGAGATGCTGTGATGGCAGCTTCCAGCTCCTCTCAGAGATTGTTTTTAAAGACGAATTAGAAGTATTGTATTCACGTAGACAAGGCATGAAAATTCCATATTTGGAAAAGAATTGCTGCAGAGCGAGACCGTTATGGCTGTAAAACCCTCTTCCCTAGGGCAAATGTTGAGATTTTCTTTGCAATTAAAATTTCTTTGAAACTTGGACTAGAGAAGATTTGGAGGAAAAAAAAAACCTTCCTAAACTTTGAAAATACTTTTTTCCAAACAATGCCTGTGTGAAAGCTTTAACAAATACTGTTTCTCCCAGTGTGTCTGATAGCAGAAAGTGACTGAACATGAGAAGTCAAAAGGTTGTGAATAGCTCCTGCTCTGACAGTTGCCTCATTCTTCTATTATAATTTCTCAAGGCAGCATCAAAGGGAACAATAATTAAATTTAAAGCAACTTAAAAAGAAGGGAGAAGATGCATGTTTAGTTATACAATCCTGAGCATTGTGTAGGTACACAGTCCTCTGGAAAAACAACTTTTCTGACCTGTGTGCAAGTTCACCTGAGAAGAAAGGCAGATGAAGGGGTTCCTTGCTGGAAGAATAATTCCAAGGAAGCAGAAAGAGGAGATCCAGAGATTTACTTCAGGAATAAGCATAACTAAACTTTTACTATGGATAATGGGCTTTCTGCCCTGTTGTCCAAGCTGTGGCTAGGGTGGCATCAGTGAGAGAACTTGATTTTGCCTCTCTTCTGTGCTCTGTATCAGGGCTGAAGACTTGCTGAAAGGCAGATTGCTGCCAAACATTGCCTTGCATGGTCTGGACCTGCACTTGGGATGTGCTCATCCACTAACTGCTTACACAACCCTTTCACTGTGTAAGTAAAAATAAAAGTAAACTCTACAGTTTTGGATTGCTTGGCCGCTGATCTACAGCATTTGTATGCACTGTGATGCTATGTGCCATCCAGGTCATTATCTCTAGCCATCTCTCACTTGATTGGCAAAATTTGTTGGTATTCTGGAAAGGACACTGAGTTAGGGCCTGCCTTCTGCAGGATACATTTCAGTAGAGTGGTGAAACAGAGGTTACAGAGCTTGCAGTGGTAAAAACCTGTCTAGCTTCCAGTTGTTATCTGTAGCACCAGTATTCTGATACTTTGTGCAGCTTTATCTGGACACTGGCTCTTAAATGCCACTGGTGAGATCTGCTATGGAATGGGAACTTGCAGTGCAGTGGCTGTGATCATCCTCTGTCTTGGTGTGAGTGGGCATCCCACACCTTTGCTCCCAGCAGTGCTGACATCCCTTACAGAATTAGAGATGTGTGTTCATGTATTCCAGCCAGGGATACTGGTTTGTGAGGGCTGCAGCAGGGCAGAGCAAGCTGGAGCTGCAGCCAGGTTGTGTTTTGGTCCCTGGTGTTTTAAAACTGTAGAGTACTTCTTGTAGGGAGCTCAGTGCCCTGACCATTCCATTGTCCAGCCCAAAGGGGTAATCCTGGGATGCCTCTTGGGTGCTAGTGAGGAGCTGTGGGAGGTTGTGGGGGTATGGGTGGGTGCTTGACCATGGTGCAGTGATCCAGGCTTGGTGTGCATTGTCAAGAGAGAGCGTGTGGGAAGCTTGATTGTGATACACTTGCGTGGCCTTGACAGTATTTTGTCTGCCAAGATTGCCTTATCCCTCATCTCTAGATTTCAAGGAGAAGTTTATAAAAGAAAAAAAAAGGTATCTTTGCCTCATCTTGTCTTACAATATCCAGTAGAGGAAGTGAGCTCCAGAGAGCCTGAGTTCATGTCTTAGCCCTAGGCCTGGAGATTATGAACCATCTTAAAGCTTTGCAGCAGCCTTTCCATGCTTGTATTACCTCCATACAACAGATACAGGGAGTGTGCTCTAGCCAGCCTGTTCCTTTTCCTAGGAAGGGGAGCATTAAGCAGATTTGAATCCTTTTTAACAGGAGGAGATGTGGTCAGAGCCCCGTGCTGCACTGTAGGCAGTGCTAGGGAAGAATTGCTGTGGGAGTAATTGCAGGCTTTTTCCTGCCCCGTCTCCCAGCAAGGGCTGTCTGAGGCTGGGCTGTTGTGCTGCCCACACTCTCGGATGGGAGGCAGGTGGGCTCCCCATGGATGCAGACTGAGCTGCCAGTAATGTGACCCCCACAGCTTCTCTTGTGCTTGCACGTGGCCTCAGCTGCTCCCTTATGGTGACACCGCTGGCACTTGTGGATGGTGCTGGAGACGGTGCACACACTCTGAACTCTCAGCTAAAGGCACAGTGGGGTCAGGAAGTGCTGGGCAGAGAATGGAGAGGGATCTGGAGGTCTGCCCCTCTCTTTGGAAAGGGTCTCCAGATTTGCATGTTTTGGGAATGAGCTGGTGTGAAGCTTGTGGTCTTCTTGCCCCTCTAACAGTGGGGTATGTTTGGCTGTTTGCCAAGCAGGAGCTTTTGTCCTTCTGACTTCTGTCCTGGGTCATCTCCAAAGAATGCTGTAGTCCTGCCTGTGGCAAGCAGCACTGCAAACCTCTGACAAGGCTGTGACTGTGCTCTGTGTGCATCTCCAACCTGCCTCCTATATCTCCCCATGCTCTTCTCTGCAGCCTGCCTCCCTGTGAGGTAGCTGTGGTCAGTGGCAAAGCTGGCAGAACAGTGTTGGACCTGTGTGGCTTCCTGGTGACTGTGGTCAGATACCCAGTCCAGACCAACAAGGCAGACCTTGGGAAGCAGGCACACCACAGCTCTTCTCCAGCCCCCTTTGTCACTGCATGGTCTGCCCTTGGGAGAGCACCTTGTAAGGAGCAGCTCTCTGGCAGCATAAGAGTCCACAAGTTCCCAGTTTTCAGGCATGAGGTTGGGATTCTGCATGCAAGTGCTGGCAGCAACTGCTGTCCCCTCCCTGAGGACTGTCCCTGTGGTGCTGCTGTCTGCTCCTTCCTTGGCTTTGCTGGGAAGTGGGACTGGAGCCAGGTGAGGGATGCCCCCAGTCTGAACTCATTCTGCAGGCAGCTAACTGAGCAGCAAGCGGACCATGGGAGTCAGGACTGAGCTATTGTCTCTGACCAGCGACACTCCTGCTGCAGCCTTCATTTCCTTGTGTCCTCTGGGGTGTGGAAATGCCACGGAACAGCAGGAGAAAGCTCAGGCTTTAGGGAACTCCTGTCTTGTGCTTGGTATTCACTTTGAGGCTTCACATTCTAGAGGGTGGCACAAGCAGTGCCTTACTCTTGCCTTGCTCCTCAGCAGCTTTTGTAGGATCCTTGTGGCTGTTCTGAACAGCTGGAGCAGTCCTGGTGCTGGTAGCTGATGCCACTCTGCTGGGAGGAGTGAGGAGCCAAGACAGGACATCCAAGCTCACATCTGCTGAGGCAGCAGGCTGGGGCTGAGGAGGGAGGGCTCTCCTTCCCCTCCTCTGCATCATCTGGTAGCTGGAGGGCAGCTCTGCATTTTATGCCGATTGTTAGGGTTTGTCTCAGAGGAACAGTACTGGTGTGCCAACCCTTCCAGTAGGACCACGGGCATGGGAGCACTGCATGAACTCCTGGGGTACTGCCCTGGCCTGGGGCCCCAGCTGTGTTGGGCAGTAATGTAGGACTGTGGTGTACTGGGCAGTGCTATCCTTGTGGGCTGTTGCCTGCCTGTGTCTTCCCCCTCCCCCTGCCTACTTTCTCCTGCATCAGCCTGCATTTGTAAAATGAAATAAATATTGACATGGACGGGATGCTATTCAATTTGTCCTGATCACTGGGCTGCGGTGAGTTCTGACAGAGCACAGTGTAAAACATAAGCTCAGGATGTAATTTCTACTGTCAACATGATGTACAGTATAGCTGTGCCAAATGCACACCAACAAACTGCACAAGCTCTTGTGGGGAGGGGAGAGGGGGAGTTGTGCTGATAATTGGAAAGCAGGGATGGCAGAGCAGCAGGAGAGGGGACATCACCCTGGGCCCCGGGCGGTGTGTGAGGGTGTGGTGCTTCACTCCCTGCATGGAAACCTGCCTGGCAGGGCGAGTGCTGGGCACGCTGCCACGGGGGTGCCTGTGGATGCTGTGGGCTGGGCTGGCTGCAGCAGCAGCTCCCGCTGGTTATTTACAGCCCACTGCTCACGTGTGGCAGAGAGAAGTGGCACTTCCAGCTGTCGGTGAAAAGTTTTCAATAACACAGGGAAATAAATATTGTGCTGGTCCTGGCTCCTATGCACGGGACCCTGTGGGATGTCTTGATTCCTGCTGCTGCAAGGGCATGGGCAGGACTTGGGGCTCTTGGCTTCACAGCATCTGGAAGAGGTTTGTAAGACAGACAGAAAGAAAGGTGTGCACATGGAGGAGAGACATGACCTTGAATCTGCAACAGAAGAGGCACAGGCTGGGTGGAGAAGAAGGATGTGGTTTGCCAGAAGGATCTGGCAATGAACCTGGCTACAGATGTGTCTCTGGGTTAAGTGTTTTGAGGTGGTCATAGGCTGTGTGGGTGGGCTTTGTTGTCTGGGATCTGGATGAGGCAGCCCGGGTTACAGCACCTGCAATGCTGCCCACGGGAAGAGCATGCAAACAGCTCAGCTGAGTGTAGCTGAACTTTGGACACGTGAGACAGCCACCAACAAACCACATTAGCTCAGATGAGAATTTTTTTAAAATATAAAAACCAGCATAATAGCTGAGGCTCCGTACACAAGGTTGTGGTTCCCACAGCAACGCAGCCCAGCCCATGGGTGCTCAGCAGGACTCTCTCTGTGGCAGGATCTGCTCTGTGGAGTGCTCAGATGCAACAGGGCTGAACAAGTTGCCTTGGGAACTGTGGGCCAGCTTGTCTGCCAGCCAGGGAGCAGCTCTGCTCGAGTGGAGCTCGCCCACTGCAGCATCTTCTGCCCTCGCGTCCTCTTTTCTGTCTTGCCTTGGTGTGTGCGTTTCCATTGTTATTTTTACGGTTTTAGTGATACTGTTTAGGATTGTGCTGCTTCCATTTATGTGCTGTAACTCTGACCAGACTGACAGAGAAGGCCCAGTGTCCATTCCTGAACAAGGAGCAGTTCCATCCCTGTGTGCACAGGGCTGTCTGCAGTGTGGGGCCTGGGTAGCTGTGTCACGGAGGAAATCGGCTGCCACTCAGGTGTGAAATGGTGAATGAGGGGAATGAAGGTGGCTCCTACTGAAGGCACAGAGCCAGTGTAGATGCTGTGTGCCAGCTGTGTGCCCTGCGTGCTGCATGCTGGAGGCAGGGGGAATGTGCTGCCTTCATGCCAGCTCGGTCGGGGACCCTGGATGCTGATGTTAGTTGTGGTGCCAGGACTTGCACCATTGGACTGGCTTTCTTTCAGCCTCCCCATGTGTTCAGAAGGCCTTCAGTGTTGCAGAACTGCTCCCTGGCACTGGCATTGCTGCCTTGTCAGGCTTCTGGCAAGGCTTTATAAACCAATGTGGATGGATCTGCTCCTGCATGGCAAGAAGAGGTGTAGGGTGGGCAGAGTGGGAGACTTCAGCAGCTGGTGGCTGCCTCTCCCCAAGGCTCTGCTGACATACCTGTCCTGAGAACACATGCAAATGGAGTCTCTGTTAAATTCTCTTTCTGGCAGTGGAGTTTACTGGCTACAACTTATTTGTACTCAGACTTTGGATGCATCTGGAGGTGTTGCCTGAAAAAGTGCTGCAGAATAGCAGGGCCGAGATGCTGGATAGGATGTTCTTTCCACAGTTGCTCTTTGCCTTTGGTGCTGACCTGAAACTCTTGCTCTGGCACAGCTTGTACTGTTCAGTTTATTGACATCTCTCACTGTCTGAGTAAGTTACCTCAAAATAATCATAAATCTCCTAGATGTGAGACTTTGGAAAGGTGCTATTTGTGACAATGGTGCACTATGTCTTGTTGCATACATCTTCTATATACCCATGTAAATGTTATAAATCATGTGTGCACATGTGCTGTTCTTGTGTCTTGCTCTGGATCCTGCTGTGGGTCAGGCAGCCTCAGCTCTGTTGCTCCAGAGCAGGGATCCTGATCTCTGTGTCTGAGCCTGAAGTTATTCTACCCTATTGGGTCTTTGAACAGTGAGGAGAGAGAACACAGTCTGTCACCCACCTACAGGTCACCTCGCTCCCATAAGTCTCCAATGTTAAATACTCTGGTGTTTGATGGGGTTCCTCACCAGACAGGCAGTACAGCTGCCCTTTGGAAGCAGGGACAGGAAGGACTTCTTGTGGGGAGGCCTGGCTGCAAGGTGCAGTCATGGCATGGCCAAGAACCTCACCTGGCTGGTGTGGAAATGTCTTCATAACAAATGGGCTGGCAGGAAGAGGGGTGGGGAGGAATGTTAGTGCTTCTGTACCATGATTGCTGACACAAAAATACACTGGAGACCCTGTCTTCCTTGGAGCATGAAGTGCACAGGGCTGGCACATGGGACAGCTGATGTGCATGTGTGAGTGGAATATAGCATGTGTACATGAAGGGGAAATGTGTGTGCACTCAAATGAGGCACAAATAGACAAAAAATGCCAGTGTGTGTGAGTGCTCTTAGCTGTGCATGGGGTGGGATGTGTGAGAGCCCTTTTTGGTGAAAAGATTTGTGCACACTGTGTGTGACACACAACTTGTGAGCTGTGAACAGGCAGTGTAGAACAATGCCTCGTGGTTCTCAGAGAAGTGTTTGTCCAGCCAAGTGAGTGCAGAAATGACAGTGCAGCAGATGTTCCCCGTTTGGGAAACAGCCCCATTGGCTGAGTCACACAGGGGAATGGCAAGTGAGGGAAAGAGCTGGGGAAATACTTGGGAGCCATCCCTGTTCTGAACGGCTGGGGCTGTTTAGAGTCGTGCAGGGGTCTGTGCAGAGCACAGTCCAGTTCCCTTTTTATGGGGAGTAGATGGACATTTAGTCCAGGATCATTTCCCTTTCCATTCACCCTCTTTTCCCCTCCTGTTTAGAGTAACAGCTGAGCGGAGATGAATTCTGCAGACTGGTGCAGGTTTCATGAGTAGATCAGGCTGTGGCTGGTATCACAGGGCTCTGGTGGAAGCTCAGGGCATTGGTGCAGGGAGAGATGGATGCTGCATCCCCATCTCCTGATCAGGCCTCTTCTCCCCAGGTGCTTGCTGGATGCAATGTACCCTTGGCCTAAGGTCTCGTGGCTCAGCCCTTAGTGCCTTGTGGGTGGCTTGAAGCTTATGCCAGAGCCCTTTCTTAAACTGCTACCTTTAGAGTCAGCCAGGTGGTGAGTTCTTGAACAGATGCTTTGCTCCTGCCCATGGCTGCAAAGGTAAAACAATGGAAAGCTTCTGCCAGGAAGGCTCACAGGAGTGGCTGGACAGGCTGCACCTTGCACGCTCAGGGTCTGGCACCCCACAGTGTGAGCCTTGTCTGCCTGTGCAGAACCGCTGTCGTCTGCTCCTGTGCAGGCACAGGCAGCTGTGCAGTGCCAGGAGTGCTGCTACACATCTGACAGTGGGCCAGCAATGACCCTCTCCAGGCACAGACCTCGCTGCCCTCAGCAGCCGGGGCTGTATGGTGAGGGAGTGGCCTTGTCTGTGGGGTCCTTGATCTCTGAGTCTCTGCTGGAGCAGATGCCTGCAGTGCTGAGAGCTCTGCAGCCTTTCCTACTGTCTTCCTGCTCTGGCAGGACCTGTGGGGCTTGGCTCTGCTGTGGAGCACCTGAGGCAGGGCAGGGTGGGAGATACTGACCAAGGCTGCAGGAGCAGCACAGGGGGACACTGGGCCCTGTTTTCACATTAGCACTGACACCTTGGCCTTTTCCAGGCTTCTCGAGATGCTGCTGGCCACCCTGCACCTCCCTGCGTGAGCCAGCAGAGAATGGAAGTGACCAGAATCAGCTGGGCGAAGGACCCGTCACCGGGCGCTGGGATGTCGTCCCCCTGAAGATGGGAGTTACAAATGGCCTCGTGAACTGCACGTGTGGCACAGGCGCCTGCACCACCAGACCCCTCGCGCAATAATCCAAGGCTGCCACAGGACAGGCAGTCATTGGTCACAGCAGCTCATTTCCTGCAAATTCCTCCCTGAAAACATCTGTGGAAAAGCTTTCCTTGGCCTCCTGTGGATGCCGGTGGCGGGTGCCCGTGCCCCGTGTGCTGCTGCGGCGTTCCCTGCCCGCTGGCAGGGCGGGCAGCAGGCTGTGCACTGCCCCGTTCCCTAGTGAGACCAGCGGCAGCCGAGCCCGGAGCCGAGCAGCTCTGTCCCCAGGGACAAATGCCAGCTGCCAGACTCTGCTCTGGAGACCCAGGAGCAGCCTGCAAGGCACCAGCACTGACTGCTCCCACGCCAGCAGCGGGCAGTCCAGGACACCTCTTGTCACAGATGTGACTTGTGCTGGGACAGGAGTGCTCCAGCTGCAGGGCACGGCATGCAGCAGGGACGGGGATGCTCTGCATTGACTGGGCAGCCTCACGCTGCTAGTGTGGACTTTGCTCCTACTACTCTTCCCTAAAGGATGCTGGCTGCCCATCCAAAAGCTCCTGCTCATGCAGCCTCCTAGAGTGCCATGGCGAAGGGTCTGCAGGGCTTCTTGTGGACCATGCTGCTGCTGTTCTGCGCCATCCAGGAGCTGGGGTCCTGGGCCGTGCACACAGCGGTGGAGGGCCCTGGCCTAGGGCAGCCCGGGGACCCTGCACTGCTGGCCAGCGGGCGAGTGAAGCGTGGCTGGGTCTGGAATCAGTTCTTTGTGGTGGAGGAGTACACGGGCACAGAGCCGCTGTACGTAGGGAAGGTAAGCTGACCTGGTGTCTCCATGGGGCTGACAGAGCCAGCAGCAGAGTGGACATGCTGGCAATGCTGGGCAGAGAGGGGGTCCATGTAAAGGTTGCTCCTGGGGGCCTGGCTAGAGAAATACTCTATGGATTAGGATGGCCTGGTCCCTGCTGGGGGTGGTGAGGTTAAAGTGCTCCCAGAGACTAGGACAGGAGCACACCAGAATTCACACCTACATTCTTACCATCATGTGGTGGGCTCCTCCCATGTTTGAGGTGGGTACAAGAAGTCCCATCTCTGTGGGAGCTGCTGGCAGGTGACAGTGCCTTGCTGGGCAGGACTGGGTCTGTTGGTGGGAGCTTGCCACTTCCTTAATGTGTGACCTCCTGGGGAGGTTGGACATGGACCTCTGCTTCCTCCACTCCTCGTGTCCTGAAGCTGAAGGACATTTCACCTTGGGGTTGCTGGGCTTTATCCTTTTCTGGGAGCTGTGGAGAAGCTGCTGTCCCACGTGTTGGGAAGATGTGTTATTTGTACACTGATGAAGGCACTGCTACCTGTTGGGACCAGTCAGAAGAGTACACTGCAATCAGGCTAGAGCTGGGGGCATGGGTTCACCCCAAAGGAAAGTGCCCAAGAGCTTGTACAGCAGGGCTGTCTGATGGCCTCAGCTGTCTGGGCATGAGTCTGGAGGAGCTTGAAAATGGGTTTCTTGGCTGGGGGCCAGCGGGGATTTCAGCGGTGATTTGTGTCCGTTTCAGCAGACACTCAAAGCCGCGCTCCTCCGCAGCCCTCAGAGCAGGCACAGCTAATTCATGGCTCCCCTGGGAGCAGCGGAGGCACCAGGCCCTGTCACAGGCCTGGCAATGCCCCGGCTCCAAATGAACCAAGACCAAGAACTCACCCGTTTTACAGCCCCTTTCCACATCGCCCACCATGTCACCTGCCTGGCTTGGAACAACAGCCAGTCTGCACTGAGATCACTCCCTGTGGATCCCCAGGCCTGAAAGCCGCCAGGCCAGGCTTCTCCTGGGGCTGGGAGAAGATACAGTGCTCGCCTGGGACACTGTTGGTCCCCAGCAGTGTGCCAGCCCTCCTAGCACCATCCGTGGGTCCAGAGCCTTCCTGCACAGGGGGACCTGCAGAATAGCTGGGGCTTGCCCTCTGTGGGTGCCTCTCACACACCTACATGTGCTTTCCGAAGGGCCGATACCATTTCCATAAAAACTGGGTTCTCCAGCTAATCCTTCTTCTGAACTGTAATTTCCCCTGAGGCTGCTGTCAGTTTGATGTGGATTTCTTTGGGTTTTTTAAATAGAATTATGGGGTCAGCACTAGTTACAAACTTCTGCATGTGGACAGATCTATTTTAGATAGAGGAGAGGATTAAAGGGAAAAAAGCAGATTTAATTAAGTTGCTAATATTTAAAGAAAATTGATGAACTCGGGCTTTATGAGTTGGAGCAAACAGAGTGCGCCTTTATTATGGGCTAGTTTTTATTTGATTTTCTTTCTTTTCTAGCCCTGGAGTAATTTTTTATTTGTGTATCTGTGCTTTCTGTTTAATTGCTTTTAATAAGGAATGTGCACCTCTGTTCATATTTAATTTTGATTTAATTATTAGTATGTAATTAATGGCTTCGTAAGAATTCTGGTTGTAGTCTTTTAGGACAACGAAACTGTTTTCCTGTTTAACAAATGGGACAGATCAGCCTTTTGTCCGCCCTCTGGATGTCCCAGTTCTGCAGACACTGCTGTCCTTGCCCGGGGGCTGAGCTGCAGGCAGGGCAGGGGATCCCTGTGCTCCCGGGGCCCTGTGTGTGCCAGGGCTGTGTAACTTCGCTCTCCTGCCATGCCCAGGGGTGCTGGGATCCCTGAGGCTGCGTGGGAACGCGGTGTTCCCCAAGCCTGCCTGCTGTAACAGGGAGGAGAGAACATCCCTGGGATGTGGTCCGGGCCGTGAATCTCCCCTCGGGTATCTGTAGTCTACGATCCGGCCCTCCCCCATTAGCTGTTGTTTAGCCAAGCAGCACAGATTTAGCTCTTTTAATCTTCCCCTGTAAATCAATCTCTGCAGCCCCTTGAGCCCAGGCTCCATTTTTCTTCCTAGCATTCCAGTTTGCAGGGAGGCTGGTGTCTGCTCCGAGCAGTCAGCGATGAGCAAATATGTGAGGAGGATGTGCTGAGAGCTCAGTGTGGTGCTGGATGCTTTATCTCTGCCCTAATTATTAATCATGAGCTTGGTGTTCAACAGAAAAGTGCAGGTTTCTGTTACCTGCGCTGCACAGACCAGGTGCTCCTTCTTCATTCTGAAAAGCTCACGAAATAGCAGTGAGAATTAGGGAGAGGATGATAGGGCGAAAAGGGCAGCAAGCTCTCCAACAGGCAGCAGGGAGGGTTGGGACTGGATGGCCAGGGCAGGATGCTCCAGGTGGCATGGGAGGGATGGCCACCCTGTAGCCACATCCCAAGGGGTGCTGCCCCAGCAGCTCTGCAGCTGAAGCCACCACGGTGGTCCCAGACACTGCTGGGCTCACAGCCCTGTTTGTGAGCTGAATGAGGGTCTCCCTCTAGGGAAGCCTTGCAAGATGTGTCACCATGGGCAGTAATTTGTGAATGTTGTGCAAAATGCATTGAATTGTCTGATGTGTGGGTCCCTCACTCATGAAATAAATATATAAACTGTATCTAACAAGACAAATATAATGAAGGCCTCGTAAAAAAGAGGCAGCTCTGGTATAAATTCTTGCTGGTAGAGCTGTATGTCTGAAAGGTGGATTATAGAACTGCAGTTTGGAAGATTGAATGGCCCATAAACATTTTCATATTTCATTAGCCGATTAATGGACGGCTTTTTTCTTTTTTTGGAGGGGGGACATGACTTTGCTGATTCTAAGCAGAAATTGTAGGAAACAAATGAAAGCAGTTGATGAAATCTTTCCGGGGGCCTGTCCCGTTATGGATTGTCCCAATTAATGCCCATGCTGCTCTCTGTCAAGATGCATTCTGCCTGTCCAGTTACTGTTAATAGATTTCTCATAAGTGGCTGGATTGTAAAAACCTCATAACTCAGTTTAATGCCACCAATAAAATTATCTCTGGACGTCTGGCCTGGATTCCAGTCAGCTCTTGGTCCGTGGGGAACTGCTGTTTACCCTTTCTTTTCCAGATTCCAAACATTGTCTTAATGAAAAAATGAAGCAGGGATTGCCTGCAAAAGCATCTTTCTTAGGGTCTGTTTTTACTCCTGAACGTGAGCTGATTTGTCACATTCTCCTGCAGGTTTTGCCCAGGTGGAGCTCTGGAATGTTGTGACCCCCTGTTACCCTGCCATGTAAACCCAACACAGGAGTACAGCGAGTGTGTGAGCTCTTGAGCAGGGAGACTTGTCAGCACCAGCTACCCAGATCATGGAGGGTGGCTGTGGCTGAGGCCAAGTGGGCAGATGAGGATGGATTGGGGCATTTGGTTGTCTAGAGGGGGATGGATACTGATGGTGAGGTACCTGTGCAGCTCGGGAGAGGTGATCCCATATTACCAGAGTTCTGGGTCCTTGCCCATAGGGAAGCCTTTTCCTTTGGAGTGCAGTTGTTGTCCTTCCCTTTCCCATCGTCTCCTAACCCCTTATTGGTGGGGTTTGTCCCTTGGTTTGTAGTGTGGGTGGGCACTGGCAGAATTTGTGATGTGCAGAGCAGTACAGGCAGGCCTGAAGCTCCAGTTTATTTGGCCTTCCTTTGTGCACAGGAGTTATCTGGTGGTGCTCTCTGTCACTCTCCAGTCCCACAGGAGCAGAGGGGCATCACGCGGGGACCGTGGGCAGGTGGTTGGGGCTGGGTACAAGCGCAGCCCCAGCCTGCTCCCACCCTCTCCCTCTTTCCCTGGCAGATCCACTCGGACTCGGATGAGGGAGACGGCTCCATCAAGTACACAATCTCCGGGGAGGGCGCCGGGACCATCTTCCTCATCGATGAGATCACAGGTGACATCCACGCCACCGAGCGCCTGGACCGGGAGCAGAAAACCTTCTACACGCTGCGGGCGCAGGCCCGCGACCGGCAGACGGACCAGCTGCTGGAGCCCGAGTCAGAGTTCATCATCAAGGTGCAGGACATCAACGACAGCGAGCCACGCTTCCTGGAGGGGCCCTACATCGGCAGCGTGGCGGAGCTGTCCCCCATCGGTAGGTCTGAGGCGGGGGAAGGATGTGGGCTGGGAAAGCTGCGCCTCTCTCCCGCCAAACCTCGAGCCTGCTGTACCCCACTTGCAAATCCCAGGGATTCCGGAGCTAGGGAGCCAAAAGGGAAAAATAAATAAGGTGGCTTAAGAAAAACAAGTGGATAAATCCTCTGAGCTGATTGCCAGCCTTTGGCTGAGCGCTCAGTCTCAGCCCTAAGCTGTGCTCTGGGGACGGGTCGTGATGTTGCCAGCTGCCTGCTGTGCAGTGACTCTGGCTTTGCACAGCCCCCTCCCTCCTAAATGCTGGGGGTTTGGACTAAGCTCGTGCGAGCCAAGGGGCTCGTGTCTGTCTGTGGTTCAGATCAGCCTGTGTGGTGCTTCTCCCCCTCCTCAGGCCATCCTCTGTGTGCTGCTTTGCTGTTCTTCCAAGCCCCAGGACTGCCCAGCCATTATCCCTTTGTGTGTCCCCATGCAGCGCTGCCAGGCCCCTCTAAGCTGGATCCATCATTCCTCTGAGGGGCCAGGCCTTGTTGGCTGAGATTGGGGAATGCCTGTCCCTGTGACTGAAGGGTGGCTTCCCTGTGTTAGCCTTAACTTCCCATCCCTTTGGCACCCTTTTAAGTGTGTTGGTGATCAGCCTCACTGAAGCACTGAGGGCCAGGCTGGGATGATGAGGCTGCATGAGTCCATCCCCCTGGGACTGGGGAGTGGGACAGTGGGCTCTGTGCTCACCCAAGCATCAGAAGGGGTGCAGGGAGGTGATGTGTGAATGGCAGTACTGCTGTCCTCCCTCACAATGCTGGGTTCCCGTGCTGCTGAGCATGGCTGGAGTCCAGGAGAGTGGCTGGTGCTGCACTGCCCAGAGCCACGTTGTTCCCTGTCCACGCTGTTCCCTGTCCACACCAGGCTGTCTGTTACCCCCTGTAGCAGGCTGTGTATTGGCGTGTGCTGCGGGCAGGAACTGTAAATTACTGTTCCCAAAGGCTGTGTCCAGGTAGAAGACAGCCTGTGAAAGGCTGACAGCAAAGATCAGGCAGGACCCCAACACCATGAGCAAGGGATGAGCCGGCACAGGAGACATTAAATGGTGCTAGGACTGCAGAGAGCCCCCGGGGCAGGGGAGCAGCTGAGTCGCACCAGGGGCTCCACAGGCTGGCTTAGGCACACCTCTGGACCCTGCTGTGCTGCTGCAGGAAGGCCTGGCTGCAGAGGCATCCTGGAAGAGCTCAGGGGATGGTTCTTGGGTCTGCACTGCCTCAGGACAGAGCTCTGTCTCTCCGTGCTTAATGTGCACATATTGCAAGGCTGGTGCGTGGCCTCCAGCAGGTACAGATGTACAGGAATTGCCTGCACCAGAGGAGCTGCTGCTGTCTGCATTCTGTTGATGTATGGAGAACAAGTTCTCCTGAGGCATCCCAAGCTCTCCTTCCTCTTCCAGTTACCTGCACAAATCCCTCCTCAGTCAGACAGTGACCCCTTGAACTGCAGCCGTGTGCTCCTGGAGAAATGAAAGACAGCATGTGGGCACCAAAGCAAGAGGCATCCTGTTCCCAAAGGGAAGAAAGAAATTAAATTAATCTAATTTGCTTGAACAACATTTTAAAAAGCAAGGAATTCTCAACTCTGAGTATTAGACAAGGATCCCAGTTCTTTGAAAATCACTAACAATTATGGAGCTGCCTGATCAGACTGATGTGAACAAGACATATCAAAGGAGACAGTTTCTATGCGAAATTGGAGATCAGAGGGAGAAAGAAACACGGTTTCACAACATGAAAGAAGGCGATTCCTGCAAATTAAAAAACTCGGAAGTTAAAAGTGAAGAGAAGTGCTGTGAACGGCATGGGCTGCGCTTCCCAGCTGTGTGCTTAGAGAGGGGAGCTGGAGCCAAGAGCCTGTTCTGCTTTCCTGGCTACCTGCCTGTGACAGCCTCGGAGCCTTCTGCAGCCTGGCCATCCTGGGGTGCTTCTGGAGCAGCGTTGCCCTGGAGGTGGCCCAGGGAGGGTCTCACAAATCATCTTCCCGGTGGTGCTGCTGCCCAGGCCCCAGCAGTGTGAGTGCAGAGCTGGAGGGTACCCACATGCTGCTGCTGCAAGTCCCCAGCTTCTTCCAGCTTCTCCCTCAGCTTACCAGTGCTTTTGCTAGGAACAGGCAGCACGAAGGACAAGATGGACACATCCTGTGAAAGCATAAACAGGCAAGCCTGACAAGGAGCTTTCTGCTCAGCCCTCTGAGTTCAGCAGCTGGGATGGAGATGGGGCTGTTCATGGACCTGCTGTGTGAAGTTCAGCTCTGGATGCTGTAGGAAGGGCTGAGGGTGCAGGACATGGTAAGCTGCCTGGGCCAGGGGGGTGAAGTTCAGGATATTCTTATGGGAAATGCCCTGCCAGGCCCTTTTGATGTGGGAGTGCTTCTTTTGTGGCATCAAAGCTGGGTGCACATGTGATGATGGCTTTGTCATGGTTGGTATTGGTAGTGACATTTGCTGTCTCTGAGCTGGACAGATCATCTCCCCTAGACCTGTGGGGTATTTTCATGAGAGTGAAAGGGGATTGTGCCTTGCTGCCTTCTAGAGTGTGGATGGAGGTGATCCCAGCTTGGTGCTGTCCAAGCAGGGGTAAGAAGGCTGGAGAGAACTTATGTTGGCTATTAGTGTATCAAGATCAAAGCCTGGGGACCTGCTGATGAACATGCCTGCTCTCAGCTCCATCTGAATTCAGCTGTGCTCTGCTGGGGAAGGGGCAGGGATGGGGCCACTCCAAGGGCAGAGCTGCTCTCCAGCTCAGAGCTGTAGGGAGCTGCTTGTTCCCTGTCTCTGCTGCTCTGAAACCTTTGCTCTGCATCCCAGCCTGAAAAGTTGAGGGTGACCCCTTCTTCCTCCTCTCATGCACCTGTCTTCCCAGACCTCGCTGGGGTTTGTGCTTGGGTGGTTTTTGTTCTCACTCAAGGCATCTCTCAGCTGCACTCTCCATTCCCTGCCAAAAGCAGAGTCCCAGTTCCCAGAGGTGGGCGCCTTCCTGGGGTGTGAAGAGGAATAAACCAAATACAGTCAGATCCGCTCTGTGACAGCAGGAGCAGATCAAAGGACATTATTTGCATAATGAAGGAGTACTAATTGGGAGGGAAAGTCATTTGATTTCCTAGTGTCTAAGAGGGAATAACAAATGAGAGAACTGCACAAACTCTCAGAGTAACTGGGAGTGCTTTGCAACACAGCTGCCCCTTGCTCTGCACTGGGGCCAGGGCACTGTGTTTTGGTAGGCAGAGTATGTGCTGCCTGAGACTGTGGGACTGAGGGTGGACTAAAGGCCTCTTTCTTCCAGGATCTTGCCTTGACAGTGATCAGAGTGCATGCTTAGGGAGAAGGAACAGCACACACAGCACACGGGATGCTCCTCCTAATATTCTCCCAGGTAGCATCTGGTTTCATCTTGGGAATTTCTTTGGCTCTGGGTGGTTTGTGGGTTTAGTGAACTTTAGTTATCTGTCTTCAGTGAACTCATCCAGACTCATTGTAAACCTCTGCAAAGGGAAAAGAAAAGGGGGTGCTGTTGTTATCTGATGAATCAAAAGTGGCAGATGCAGGATGGTTGGGAAGATAAGGCTGGAGTGTGGGATTTGTAAAGGGCAGAGGTGGTGCCTGAAGCCAACCCTAGCCTGTGAGCCAGGATGGAAAAGTCAGTGTTTTCTACACCGGAAGCTTGTGCACTTTGAAGAAGCACATCCCAAATGGCAGCTGACCCAACAGCTTTGCCTGGGCTCCCTTGGCACGGCAGAACCCACTGCAAAACCAGCAACTGGCTTTTCTGTAGAAACCTTTTCTGGCCTGGAGCATCAGGAGCAGTAGCACAGCTGCCATGGGATGTTCTGCAGCAGCAGAGTCTGGAGCCAGCACCTGCCACCCTTGGGGTGCAGAGGAGGCAGTTGGACCTGGAGCTGGCAGGGAGGGCAGCCAGGACTGTGGAGGGGTGGAGAGGTCCCTGCTCAGCCCACTGAGGGAGCAGGGCTGGAGGCAATGCCCTGGAGTCACCCAGGCTGAGGAAGGCAGGGGCTGCTGGTGCTGCTTGGGAGCATCTTTGTTGACTGCCCCGTGCCTGCTGCTGTGCCTGTGCATGGGCAAACAGAAGAGCAGTCTGTCTGCTGGATATGGCCTGTGCTGCAGACACTGTTTACAGCTCCACTGCTGTCCTGTCACCTCAGGGAGAAGCTGCTGGCCAAGAGCTTGCAGGCTGCCCTGTGCTGGCACCCCAGTGTGGATCACTCCAAAATATCAGGGCTGAGCAGAATCCAGTACCAAAGGGAGAGACCTTCAGCTGCAGAAGAATGTAGGATGGGACCCAGCCAAGTGCCTTGGAACTGCAGGAGCTTCACCTTGTTACAGGAGATGCTAAAATTAGCTGTATTTTGGGCTCCTTTCCTGAGCTCCCTGGGGTCTGCTTAGCAGCTGTCTGCTGCACTCAGGCGTGAGCCCAAATCCAGCACATAGTACCTCCTGCAAGACAACTCTGTTGATTGCACAGAGTGGGTGTTGCAGCCCAGAGCTCTCTTGTGGGGTCTTTGGGGAGCAAGGCCTGAAGTGAGGGGCATGCCAGGAAAGGCATATCCTTGCATCAGAACATCACTCCTCCCTTGGTGCATTTCGCTCTCATTTCTCTTTGTAGCACCATGTCCAGATTAGAGGCGATTTGGCTGTACAGACAGAAACTTGGGGTCAAGCCCTGACTCTTGCACAAAGCTGGCTGAATGCAGAAGTGATTATTGTGAAGAGAAATTGTTTAATCTCCATGTTGGAAGCAGAGAAAAACACTTTGTTTACCATGCAGCCAGAAGACTTGCAGGCAATCTGATTTTTTTTTCCTTGCTATAAAGTGCTTAAATCACTTGTGTGTATCTGGAAGCTGCTGGGACAGCTCCCTGCTGGGAGCTGGGGCTTGCCCTGTCTGTTGGTCCTTAGTAAGATGAGTCCTTCCCCTTCTGCACTGCAGTCTGGATCACAGGACAGGCTCTAACACTGCCCTGCCCGAGCGAGCACCTCATCCAGTCTGCATGTGGCAGCTCCTCAGGGAACCTCATGGAATGCTTTGGTTTGCTCCCCATGGCACCATGTTTACATGCTTGATGCCATGGGCTAGGGTGCCTTGTGCAGGGGGTTTCTCTGGCCAGACACCCCAAAAGATGCTTCACAGTAGCACATTAGAGCAGTTGCACCCCTGCCAGGTTATCGCCCTCAGGCTTGTCCTGCGGGGTGTGAGGGCTCTGCAGTGAATCTCCTCTGGGTCTGGCTTTCTACCAACTCAGAATGTTCACAAGATTGCAAGAAACTCACTTCTGCTCCAGTAATTTTTAAGCTACTCTAGTTCATTTTTTCCCCTGATGTCCTGCCTGAATGTTTCTGGGGTGCCTCAGCCACTGCAGGTGCTTAGGGTCAGACAAAAGCTGGAAATTTCATTGTTTATAAAATCCCATTTGCCTCCTGCCCCATGGCACCCAGGCCCCTGGGATGGGCGTGCTACACACTGGCATCAGGCCAGGGCACGTGGCTTTGCATGACACAGCACTCCTTGCAGGGTCCCCGATGTTCTGCAGGGCTGAAGTGCCCAAGTGCTGTCCTGGAGCTGGCTGGATCCACACAGAAAGGGCTCTCAGCATGGCCAGAGAGTGTCCTTGGGCTCTGCCTGAGCTGAAGGTGCCAACTAAGCCCCAGAGCTGGTCTGGAGAGCATTTGGAAGCTACTGGTTCCACCATAGAAGGGTGATTGCTGTCATGAGGAGGGACAGACAAATTTAGCTATGTTGGGTTTTCCTGCTGCTCATTTGCCTCTTTGCCTGACCAGAGCCTGGCTGTACTTCTGTCCCTAGGGAAGTGACAGGTCCCAGCCAGTTGCTTGTGGATTCAGTGCAGGGTCTTTCTGCTCGTGGAGTTTGCCTGTCAACATTTCTTTCAGCTAAACATGCTTGGAGTGAGTGGCATAGCAAGTGGTGTGGAGCTATCAGCCTTCTGCATGCAGGGTCACTGGGACTGGCCCCAGAGGCTCTGGGCCCTGTGGGAAGGCAGTCAGGGATGCTAGGACAGGCCTGCATTGGTATTCCAGAGATGCCTGTGAAGCCACATCCATCCCAGACAAGGGCACTGGGCTGAGCTGCTGAGCCCTGCCAGCCCTGGGGACACTCAGCATGGCAGGGTGGCTATGGGGGCTGAGCTCTGCAGCCATGGGAAAGGACCCTGTGGAGGCACAGCTCCTGCATCCCACAGCTCCTGCATCCCACAGCTCCTGCATCCCACAGCTCCTGCAGCATCACGGGCGCCTCTCGGTGTGGGCAGCCCCTCTGTGCCCTGCTGACCCTGGCTCACAGCAGAGAAGGGATGAACCTGTGATGCTGGTGGAGCTGAGGACTGGCTGCTGTCCCTGGCAGGTCTCCAGGATGGCTTAGGGTACAGAATGGGGACAGCCCAGGCAGGGCCCATGGGGCCAGAGCACGGCTGCCAGCCAGGGTCAGCTGGGCTGAGTAGAGGATTGCTCTGCTACTGAGGGTCTTGGTCCCCCTTTCCTCTGGGGGGAAGTAGGAATTTTTTGATCCACTGTGCCTGATCACACCTTTGCAGAGGGAGAGTAAGAGAAGGATTCTGACCTGTTAATCTTTATGTAATATTGTTGGTTTCCTCTGGATCTGTGGAGTGAGCTGGTCAGGGGAGGAACCAAGGTCTTACTGCATTTTACATGTCTAATTATGTCTCTGGTACAAGCTCAGGCTTCTTGGTTATGGAAGGCGGGTGATAGAGTACATGATGGATGTTTAGGTTTTATTTAGTGTATCTTTTATGGCTAAGGCACGTGCCAGAAAACTAAATAAAAGCTGTACATGCTGTACTTGCTGTGGGCAGTGCTGTGCTTGGAGAGCAAGAACTAATATTGGAGCAGGGTAGGAGCCAGGGAAAGCTTGTCTCTGCAGGAAGGAGGGGACCCGGTTAAGCTGAAATTGAAGACCACTCCTCTTCGCATGGAACAAGAGTGGGAGGGAGGAGCGGAAAAGAGGTCAGTGGGGTTAGGAGAGGATGCTGGAAAGCTGAACTCGTAGATTCCTGATACCCTCTAGGTGACCTTGAGCAGGCTGCCGTGCACATTTGCAGACTAGAAGTCAAGGCACAAAGTAGATTCAATGTTCCCTACCTGTCTGATGTTGCTCTTTTGTTAATGAGATGCTGTGAGGGCGGGTGGGAAAGGGCAGAGCCTTCATCACCCCTGGCACTGCTGGCTGCAGCCCAAGGGCAGTGTGCCCCATCCTCTGCCTCGGAGTGAAGGTGCCTTGCTGCAATGCTCCTCGTGCTGCTCGGTTCCCCTTGCCCTAGAGCAGAAAGCTCTGGTCCCAAACATGGGTCTCACTCCTGGGACCTGGAGCTGGATCTGCTGCCCTGTTGCTCCAGTTCATGGGAGCACCCAGGAGCTGTGGGCCAGGAGCCTTCTGTGCTGACACAGGAAGCCTGAGAGCAACAGCCCACCTGGCCTGTTCAAGGCATGGCTTAGAATGGTGACACAAACCCCTCTCTGAGCGGGCACAGGTCCTGCCTCTTCTTCAGGCTCTGGCACTGCTGCAGTTTTGCAGAATTCAGGTAAACACTGAAACACAGGGAGTACAGCAGTGTCCAACAGGGAGGGATTAGGAAGTGAATTGTACAATTGAGTGAATGCACCTGTGGGTAAGCAGCATGTGAAGCAGAGTCTGGGGCAAACTTTGAGTGGCCAGCCTGCCTCTAATGATCCCTGGGCTGGCATCAGTGGAGTGACTGCACAAAGATGTCTGGAATAGGAGGCTGTGATGTGGTCCTTGGGGCACCTGTCCTGTCTGCATGTGTGCAGTCCTGATGCAGGGTGTGCTGTATACAGGGCGAGCACAGGGCTTGGGTACTTGCCGGGGAGTTTTGGATCTCCTAACCCTAGGCGGGAACAAGTGCTTCTTGGAGCGTGGGATGTTTGTGCAAGCTCAGCAGGCTCTGCCTGTGGTGGTGATGGGTGCAGGAGTGGGTGTTGCTGTGGACACTGGGCGTGGGCTCCCAGTTGATTGCTGCCAGGCTGTGCAGAGGGAGCCCTCTCTGTTGCCAGGGACAGGTACTGCTTTTTGTGGTTCTGAGACTTTGGCACCTCCAGCATCCTTCGCAGGCTTCTCTGCTGCAGCTGGGAGAAGGATTCTTGGAGACCCTGGTGCCATTTCCCTTCTCTGCCCCCTTTTTTTTGCTCTCTGATCAGAAGCTTCCCAAGAGAATATGCCAGGGTGCCCGAGGGGATGTGCAGTGCTGGTGTGGGGGTGATCTGTCTTGGCTCATACCTGCTGAAAGGGTTATGTGAAGTCAGGGAGAGGAGGAGGAAATGCAGCAATAGTATTTCTTAAACAGTTGTTTGCGAGGCAGAGAGCCAGTGTTGCCGTGGTGTAAAATCTGGACGTGCCTGGCAGGGATGCACCATAACTTCACTGGAGACAGCAAAGCATAAATAAGTTGACTCGAACTAGCTTGTTGCTGAAGACTGATGAGGGGGATTCTCCTGTTATCAGCAGAGCTGCAGCTCTGAGGAGGCTGCCAGGGAGAATGAAAAGCAACCATGGTAACTGCTCGTTTCCCTCAGTGAACACCCTTTCCAGGAGATCAGAATGAACTGGACTGGGGGGAGCGTGTGCATCCCAGCTGCTTGCAGCAGCACTGCTCTCAGCCCTGCCTCATCTCCTGCCTGAGTCCAGGTGGGGCTGGTGCAGGAGCTCCCTGGCTTGCCTGCAGCCTCTAAGCTTGTGGTCCCCTGACAAGGGAGGAGGAAGGCATCAGGGACTGAAGACTGAAGCTCCTCATCCTCCATCTGGATGGCTTCAGCTCCGTTTCTGCCTGCTGTGCCATAGGAACAGAGGCTGCTTCGGACTGACTGGTGCCAGTGCTTGACCCCCGGGCAGGGATGCACTGAGTCTGGTGCTAGAGGTGGAACTAAGTAGCCTCACAGCACTTTGGTCACACCACCTCCTTTCTCAAGGTGTCTGTAGGTAGGATTAGGCTTCCTTTCCTTCCTCCTTGCTGTTGTCTCTGTAGATCTCAGCCCCTTTGCTCCTGCCCTCATCCTCATGTCCTGGGTCCTGCTTTTGTTAAATTGAACATGATGTCAAATTAAAGCCATCACAGGGACAGTTGGAGTGAAGTACCCAGTTTAATGAGGCAGCCTTGAAAATCAATAACTTAATTGCAGACATTTGATGGACTTTTATCCAATTTATAGTCCTCATGCCCTGCTACACATAGAGCATGAGGACCTGGTGCTTTGTCTGGCTCTGGACAAATGAAAGCCTTTCCTCTCCTGGGGCTGTTGTCCCTGTGCAGGTCTGCTTGCTGCAGTGGTGCTGCAGTGTGGATCAGGCCCTAGTGGGGCAGTCCCTCTGTGGGCTGGAGGTGACCGTGTTGCTTTGTGCTGACAGGAAGGGCAGGTGTGAGTATGACATCTCATCCCCAGCTCCTTCCCAGATGGTCCAGTCAAGGCTACTGGGAGAAAAGCTCCCATCTGTTCAGACCAGTGGTCTGGAGAGCAGGTCCTGCCCCAGGATGGCCCAAGATTCTGTTTCTCCTGCCACTCTGCAGCACACAAGGGGCATTTGTAACAGTGTCTGGAGTCCTGGCTCTCAGGCTTTTGTGAGTGGAGGTGATGCTGCATTTGCACTCAGCTCTTCTTGTTTCCCTCAGCATTTGCAAGCAACCAGTGTTGGGCCCTGCTCTGAGGTCTGTGTTGCTCTTCTCAGCTCCTCCCTGACTTTGTTTTCCTCCTTGTCCCTGCTGCAGGCACCTCTGTGATGCAGGTGATGGCCTCTGATGCCGACGACCCCACCTATGGGAGCAGTGCCCGGGTAGTCTACAGCGTGCTGGAGGGGGAGCAGCACTTCACTGTGGACAGTAAAACAGGTGAGCAGCAGCCAGCCAGCCTGGGCCAACAGACCTGACCGTGGCCATGAGTCCATGGCTGTGAGCCCTCAGGTTGGTACCTCCCTGCTGGGTACCCACAGCAGGGGTGTTGGAGAGGAAGCCCAGCAGCCCTGCTCAGGCTGCTGCCCAGCTCCATGCCCTGCCTGCAGCAGGCAAGATCTGCAGCTGCCAGCCCAGAGTGCCTGGTCTGCACCTGCACTGGCCACAGCTCCTCTCTGCCTGGAGCAGAGATGCCCCCACAGGCATATAAAACCTCAGTGTAGAAGGTTTAAATACTACCAAAGGGGCCTTACCAAAGGCTGCATCGTTATCAGCAGGGCTTTGATTAAAGGTAACACTTTAAATTAAGGATAGGTTTATAAATGTTCTATTAATATTTAATGAAAGAACAGTAGAAGCTGCTCCATTCCTTAATAACTTATAATAGAGCCTGTTGTAAAATGCCTCTGTAATAAATCCCTGGCAGATGATGCTCTGACATACTGGTTAGAGTAGACCATAACCAGGAGATGTTGGGGTATATATTCTCCTTGCCTCCCAGGAATTTGACTCTCATTGCCCTTAATGGGAGCCTCACAAGCTTGCTAAGGAGGGAAGACACTCAAATGCTAATAAGAGATATTTAAGGCACAAAGCATGCAGTAAAGTGCCCACAGTTTAATGAAAAATTGTCGAAGGACAAGCAGGCTGGGGAGCTGGAGCTTAAATTGGGGAAACTGGATAGCAAAGTCCTCCCCAACCTGTTGCTGAACCACAGTGACATGGACTGAGATCAATCCCTGGGCTGAAGTACCAAGTCTCTGTCAGGCTGATCTGTGTCTGTGCTGATGGGTGTTTTCTAAGGCTGCTTTTATGTAAGCCAGAGAGAAATTCATTTGGAGACTCTGGTGTAAGGAGAGTGTAAAGAAGGTTTGTGTGCCTGAGCCTCTGTGACTGCGTGAAACTCTGCACCTCCTGACAATGCTCTGGTGTGTGTGGGGAAGCCAGTCCCAGCCCTGGCTGTGCCACCAGCCTGGCTGCTGCTGGAGGGATGCTCAGATTTCAGAGTTTGGGAGCTCTTATGCACACCTGACAGCAGTGCTGTGGTATGTGGTGAGAAATGCCTTTGATGGGAAATGCCTTTGACTGGAGAGACACTGGTGCAGTGGGAAGAGGGCACAAGCAGGAGGTTGGGGCTGTACCAGCTCCTGGGTCATCAGGAGATGCAGCACCTGGGCTCTCTTCTCTTCCAGATTTGCTTTGGTTTATGTTGTGTGTATGGGCTAAACACTGAAAATTCAGGTGCAGGTGAGATCCTGTTAATCTGAGACAGCTTTATGTGAGTGGAAGCCTGGCTGCTAGAATGGAGAGGGACCACTGGGAGCAAACTGCACAAGTCAGGACGTGCAGAGGCTCAGCTTCCTGCCACATTAATGCTCTGTATTAAGGCATAAACTAAAATGTGCCCTGTGGGACTGTGGTGAGAATTAATGTCACTCTAGGAATCCAAGCTTCTTGATTCCTTGACTTTTTGTGTCTTAATTCTCAAGCTGGCTGTTTCATACACTGGGGGGTTGATTTACTGTTTTACTTGCTTATGATTCATAAAGGCAAAACTGCTGACAGTCTGCAGAAGGCTCCTCTGCCCCTCTTGAGCACATCTGCTTCCAGGATATGTGGCTGCTAACGCAGGTGTTGGGGCTGACTCTGGTGATGTCTGAGCTGCAAATGGCCTGTGGCAGCTGCCTCACCAGGAGCTCAGGGTGCAGCTCTGCCTGTTGGCCACTCAGGTTGTGGCTCCAGCCTGTCCTATGGCCTCGTGCCCCTCTGTCAGTGCTGGCCTGCATGGCCACAGCAGTGCTGTGGGGGCACATGGTTTCATCCTGTCCCTCCAAGAACACCCCACCCTGCTCCCACTCTTATTCTTTTAGAATGTCTTTATGCTGCACATGGGAATCCAGGTCTGATTGCCCGGGGTGGCCCAGCTTCTGCCCTGAGCATAAGATTTAATTATCCATAGCAGCAGCGTAGCTCTCAGAGCCACCATTGTTATTAATGGCCATAAAAAGAACCATAAAAACCTGGCATGTTACATTTCTTATAATATATGGTAATGAAGAACAATTTGATTTTCCTTTTTGGTTTTGACCTCCTTCTCTGCCATTTCTTGCAGGTCCATGCATGCATGTGCTGCCTTGCACACCAGCTCAGCCCCTGACTCCTTCCAGCACAGATTCTTTCTTCCCTCCTTGTCTTTGCAAGCAGCTCTTTTCACACCCTCCTTCATAGCACAGGTGTGGCATGTAGGAGAGTGGTTTGCACACTTGAGTGTAGGACATGGGCCTTGTGTAGCTTACTTTGTCTCCTGTTCTTGCATGTTACCAGCTGTAGTGTTCAGCTGGGATTTCATATTCAAAGGACCTCTCACAGGCAGACCCAAACTGTCTGGATGCTGTGCTGTGCCAAGTCCTGCCACTCAGTAAGCCCTGAATGT
Organism: Climacteris rufus; assembly: GCA_013398175.1. Classification (NCBI taxonomy): domain Eukaryota; kingdom Metazoa; phylum Chordata; class Aves; order Passeriformes; family Climacteridae; genus Climacteris; species Climacteris rufus. The sequence goes on along the minus strand of VZRZ01005095.1, from coordinate 578,672 downwards.
CTGTAGTGTCTCGGGTCTTTTTGGAGGGAGACAAGCAAATAAATGGCTCCACTGGAATAGTGGGAGCAGTACTATGGCATTTGTGCTGTAGGAAGATTCCAATATTGAATGATGGTGAAGAGAAAGCACAGCTGATGCACATGAGCTTTTCTTTCTTTCACACACACCAGCCACTCTCGTGCTTTGAGATTAGTTTCACAGTCTGAAGCTTGTGCTGTGTGCCCCAAATCAGGTTCAAGAACTTCCCCTGTGCATGTTGAAGGTCTAGGCTGGCTTTTTTGGAGTGTGAGTGGGGAGCTTTGTATGCACAAACTTTGGAGGCAAGGTTTTCTGTGCTAACTGTAAGAATATCCCCTTGCAAGAACCTGCAGGCATTAGTTCTCTGTAAGCTTTGTGCTGCCTTCTTCGCTCAGACAGAGTGCAGTTGATCTTTGCTCCTTGCAGCAGGTGAGCTGCAGTGCTTGTGCCATCACTGCCCTGTTCTGCTGGGCAGACTGTGCTCTCACAGTGACCAGCACACACCTCTGCCCCTCTGCTTCCAGTGGGAAACAGCCATTTCTGCTGCTGTGGTGGGTGTTGGCTCTGGGTGACAGCACTAATCTGACAGCAGAGCCCCCCTCAGTGCTGCTGGGCCATGAGCCCAGCTCTGCCCAGAGCAACAGAGGGTGGGAGGTTTAGTGGCAGCTCCTGTTTCAGCTCCAGGAATCTCATTCTCACCAAGATCTTTCAAGCTTACACTTTTCAGATGTGGAGATGGGCATCTGAGCATGGGCGCACTCAGTGCATTTACATGAGAGGAGAAATCTGTGCATTTAAACCTGCAGGCCATGTTTTCATGCTGCTTTATATCACCCTGCCTTCTCATTACCAGTGCAGATTGTTCACCTTTATAGGAGCAAATCTCTCCTTTGGCAGGCAGCTGTGCCTGCCTGCTCGTGCCTGTTCCCGTGTCCTTTGCAGTGCCCTTTCTCATCCCTGGGCAGCGTGGCTGGAGACTCACTGCTGCCCGTGATCCCTTGCACACAGCCTTGGGAGGGAACCTGAAAATGCTCAACTGCCCAGGGAGGGGCACAACCTGGTGCCCCCTTTTCCATCAGTCTTGTTCATCCCTTTGCAGGGATATTGACTGCTACAGAGCAGTCACAGCATGTAACACCATAGGCCTTGTGATGTTTGGTGCTTTCCTTAAAAACCAGCTTGTCAGTTTGGGGGAGTGCACGGGAACCTGGCTTTTTACTGTAAAGGAAGAGGTTGTTCTTCAAATCTGTCACTCTGCTGAATGCAGGCAAAAGGCAGAAAGACTCAGAGTCTGGCATTTATGATGCAGTCTGGCATTTGTGATGACTTAAACCAGCTCCTGAGTTCTACAGCCTGTGTCCTGATTTAAAGACTGAGCCAGTAAGGGCTTAGAGGTCTTTATGCCAGAGAGAGCAAGAATAGGAGATACTGGCCTGCTGGGGTGAAGCTGATGGTTATTTGTGTGCAGTTGTTGGTTGTTTCATCCCTACATGTCAGCCTTGCTGTGTTTGGAGACAAACCACAGCCCTGGTCCTGGGGCAGTAAGGCTGGACTGCAAGAGGAGCTGTGTCTGGGAGCCTGCTGCACACTGAGCTGGGCTGATGAGCTGTTGATCTGTGTGATGTGATGGTGGGAGGCAGAATGTGTTTCTCTGCTGCTCCTGCCAGTTTGTTAAAAATGCTCTTGGTGCCTGGAAACACAGATGTATCAGTATGTGTGTGTTCCTATGTGCCCAGGGGGTTGTGCAGGTCTGTGCCCCATCCCTGTCCCTTGTTCACCAGGGATGTGCACAGGCACAAGGCACTCTGAGCATGGGGCACGAGAGTCTGCAGAGAAGCCACATTTATTTAAAGGGATTGCTCTTATTAGCAAGATTCAACATTAACAGTCCTTTTCTGAGACTGGTGCAGTAACTTCAGCTGTTTTGGGAGCAAGCTGTATGTTTGAGGAAATTAGAGTGTATCTGCTAATGTGCCAAGGGAATTAATGTTAAATGATGAGGGACTTAGCTGCTAAAAGAAGGGACAAAGGAAGCGTGAGTGTCCTGGCCCATCTGTCAGAGCTTGCTGTGGGTGCCTCCCTCCAGGCTGTCTGCACTGGCATGGGTAAGGCTGATTCCAGCCTGGAACAAGCCCTTGTTAGGTGCTCCATGAACCTCCTGACTCTTGTGCCTCATACATCACTCAGACCACCTGTAGCTTCTGCCTCCCAAACTGTGCTGAGCTGAAGGACAGGACGGGGGGCTGGAGGATGACTGAAGTGCTGGCTCTTGGGTCTAAGACCCCTTCTGCATGGGCTGACCTCCTCCAGGGTGTGTGCTTCCATCAGCACTCATGTCTGGGCAGATATATTGGTGTTTTTGTGTCCCTGCAGGCAGGTGAGGGCACAGGTGAGGAATCTGCACTCTGTTTGGCAGGTGCTTTGCCACTCCTGGACTGAGGCAGAGATGGGTTTGATCTCACTGACCAAGCTGCTGGCAGGAATGAATCTGTTTTATCCACCTAAATAGGAGGGGATAGACAAAGCAGACCCAGACTCTTCTCAGGCATGCACAGCACAAGAGTGAAATGGCCGGAAGACAAGGCTTGTCACCAAGATGATGGCATTTCCATCCCTGGAGGTACTCAAAACCTGACTGTTCATGGCCCAGGGTAATCTCATCTGCCTTTGAAGACTGCGTGCTTTGAGCTGGAGATGGACCAGGAACATCCTGAAGATAGGTCCCTGTTTGCTACTTCATGACTTTCTGGCTTGTTGCTCCTCTTGTGCTCAGCTGGAAGGTGCCTTGTCCAGATGGTCTCTGAGGATGTGGTCATCTGACCTAGAAGTACCTGAGAGCAGAGCAAAGCCCATAATGATGGGATTCCTGGAAGGCAGTTACCTGCTGAGTGCTTTGTCCTGCTTTGTTTTTATCACCCGAAGAGAGTCTGCTGTTGGAACAGATTCAGTGGTATTTATGTGATGCTGTAAGTGTCCCCTTGCCTGGTAATTATACTGATTAATCTGGATCATGCTGGAAAGCCACATGTGCCTTGTACCAGAGGGTATGCCACCATGTGTCCACATTATTCAGCTATAACAGATAGTGACAAGAAGAGGGGGGACAAGTCTGAGCTCGAGGTCGTTCTTGCTTTGTTAGCAGTGTCTGGGAAAGACAAAGTTTATCAATTTTTCCAGCTGGAAAGAAAGTGAATCTTGGGACATGATAGCAATGACTTTTCCATGCTCTGTGTACAGCCCTGAGGAAGGTCTGTCACCATCCCTTGCAGCTGCTTTGCAGAGTCCCTGGGGTCTGGTTTCAGGAGCAGAGACTATGCAGGCTCTGGAAGATGGGACCATGCAGGTTTGCTGCTGGTGGTGTTTAAGGCAGTGCCTGCAGTGCCACATTGATGTGGAGACCCTGATTTGCCATTAGCAAATGGTGAGTGATACCTTAGCCTAGAAGACAAAACCAGCCTGACACTTGGGCTAGTGGCCTGGTGTGGCCCATGCAATTTGGGAACAGTGTCCCAGTGAGAATCCTACTGAGGCTCCTGGTGGTCTGGGGCATGGAGCACTTCATATGCAGCAGACCCCCACTTTTCCAGGATGGACTGGACACAGAACATATGGAGAGGGAGTTTCTGAGCAGTCTCCACCCCTGCCAAAGGCAGAGGTTTTGTGTGCCTTGTGCTGCTGGAAGAACAGGAGCTGTCTGGGGCTGTTTGCCCTACTTTGCATGTGCCAAATGGCCTGGACTTGCTCTCTGTTGGGACAAGTGACCTTGGAGGTGTTCTGGGAAGTGCCTGAGCACTTTCCTCCCATCCTGCCTGGCGTATTATGAGCTATATCATTACGAGCAGCTCAGTTAAGTCATTACAGCCTTGGTGAATGCATGAGCTTTTTCCCTCTCATCCCAATTCATCACTATTGTGCTGACATGAATCATTTTCATTATAAAATGCTTCAGACCCCGTTAATTAACAGAATTGCTTAAATTTCAATGAGATAGTGCTTGCCCAGAAATAACGGTTTTGTGTTCATGGTGGAGTGGCAGGAGAGGCCTGTCAGCACGAGCAGCTGGGGCTGGTCCCTGAGCCCTGGGTGCTGGGTGGGGCTGGTCCTGCTGCCCAGGTGGGAGGGTGCCATCCTTGCTGGGATGAGTGCCTGGAGGCACGTTCTCTCCTCCCTTTCCTGCATCCCCTCTGCCCCTCTTTGTGAGGTGGGTGGGACTCCTTGTCAAATTGCTTCCTCTGAGCAGAGCCAGGATGAATAAGGGGGTCAGAGCAGATCCTGGGCCCCATCACAGGATAAACACCTGCTCCCTTATCCATGGGGCTGAAGGCAGGGGAGTCCAGGTAATTACTGAACTTGAAGTGACAGAGGGGCAAGGGAAGCTGGGTGAAATTGTGGCTCTCCATGAGATCTTGAGAATGGCAGGGATCTGAAATGGTGATTATGTCTTTACAATAAATCCTAACAATGCTAATCATTGGAATAATTGCTAGTTTCAGAAAGGAAGGAGTGATAAATATCTCCTGAATGGTGTTGCCAGCTCCTGCTGCACCTGTAATGTCATGCAGAGGGCGAGGGGGAGGAATTTCATCCTCCCAGCTCAGTGGCATTTCTGACTGCCTTTGAGCCACAGCACCAGTGGCTCTGTGGTGTGAGCCCTTGTCTGGAGGCGCACAAAGCCACACCAGACACATGAATGAGGAAAGTGGCAATGGAGTGCTGGCTATGGAGTGCAGATACCTGGGAGCCTTGGGGTCTGTCCCTGAAGCCATATCTTGGCTCTTTGCTTGCTGGAACTCAGCTCTCCCCTTCGCTGTGCTCTTGGTGACTTGGGGCTCCCATGCTCCACCACTGCTTGCTGTGCTGCACTTTAGCAAAAGGCTTTCAGGGTGCTCAGACCACTGGATGATTCTCTACTGTATGCTCAGCAAAGGAGGAGCTTCTTGTTCCCTCTGGGTCAGACCCCTCACTGGAGATCCATTCCAGCAGCCCTCTCCAGTATTGTCTCTAGCACCAAGCAGGATTACTGGTGGAGATGAATTTGCAGTTCACAGTAGGAGGAGGTAAAGCTGATAGTTAAACAGAAAACCCTGGAAGAGAGAGGATTTACAAAAACATGAAACAATGTCTAAATCTGTGGGAATGTTAAAAAACTGAGCTGGAGGGGATTTTAAGCTTATTCCTGCCTGTTCTGGGGTGCTGCTGGTAAAGTGGGACTGGAATGTGGTGCCAATGACCTTGTCTCCATGCAGGCACTCATTCCTGCGTGATCCTGGTACTACCTCAGGGCAGAATAATTTCTTTCTTTCATTCTCAAAATGTTTCTTCTCTTCTTTGTTTCCATGTAAATGAAACTGTCCTGGGTGACAGTGGTAATTTCTGCCATTCACAGAGGTTTCAGGCATTTACTGCTCTTCGTTTCTTGTTTTACATTCCTTTATATTTTAGTCCTGGTCATTTCTCCCAAGCCCAGATGAATAGTGGAGACCTCTAAACACTGTTTTTAAGATACTTACTTTGGTAAGAAGTAGTACCATACCATCCATTTTGTTAAGCTCCAGTGCATTCTCTGACACAGAGCATGTGTATTGTCACCTCTGGTCTCCTTAACTTAGAAGGACAATTGAAAATAAGGGAGTGTGTGCAGACAGACATTTAGAAATGTGCTGCCCCCCCCTCCAATTTTCCAAATCACATGGTCCATGGCACCTGTGAGATGCAGCCTGGGCTGGGGACACCCCTGTTCTGTTGGGAGTGTTTCAGCAAGCCTGGCTCCTGATCAGCAGATCAGAATAAGTGGGCTGCTGCAGATCTGTGCCAGAGGTGTTTCATGACTCAGCCTGGGCTTTTACAGAGCAGACCTTGAGGCTGCACAGCCCCCGCATTTGGGTGGGGGTGAGGATGAGTCCTCTGGCTACTGTGACTCCAGCCCCCACCAATCCTCTGACCCCCACAGATCTTTCACCCAGCTCTGGCTCTCCCTGGAGAGAAGCACAAACCTCCTCTGTGCCAGCGTTTAACCCTGGAGAAGCAGCAGTTGGGACTCTTTTACGCTTCACAAGGAGACTTGCTGGGAGCAGGTTGGGCCTGTGGCCATTCCTGGGCTTCAGGGGGATTTCTGGGATGTTTCTGCCTGGCTGATGACCTCCTGGGCTTATTGTCCCCAGAGCCCTTTTCTCCCCTTAGCTGGCTTTTGCTTATGTGACCTCTTGCAAAGGGTTCAAGCAGATACTGTTTGCAGGCAGCAGTGTGTTCCTGGTGCAGAGGGCAGCCAGCAGCACCAGGGCTGTGGTTGGGGTGAGTGTCCCCAGCAGTCAGGGGAGGTGACAGTCCCTTTCACTTGGCACTGGTGAGATGCAAGCGCTGTGTCTGGCTGCCAAATATGATTCTGTGGAAATACCAGAGTGAAACCAGGGAAGGGCCATGAAGGCTGGTGAAATACTGCAACATATGCCGTGTGTGAAGAGGCTGGGAGCTCCAGCTGACCCTGCCTGTGCTCACACTGTCCTGCTGGTCCCCAGGTGTGATCCGGACAGCCGTGGCAGACCTGGACCGCGAGACGCAGGACCGCTACGAGGTGGTGATCCGCGCCACAGACATGGCAGGGCAGCTGGGTGGCCTGTCTGGCTCCACCACCGTCACCATCGTGGTCACTGATGTCAACGACAACCCACCACGCTTCCCTCAGAGTAAGTCCCAGCAGCAGGGGGGCTGGGCTCTCGCCCGTGTCCCGGTTCCCTGTGGGTGGTGGGATGGAAGCTGCAGGCTGAGCTAGCCTGGCCACTCCAACTGCTGGCAGGGTGGCAGCACCAGGGGACCGTGGCATGCACAGCTGCTGGCCCGGGTCTGAATGTGTCCCTGCCTGGCAGCACAATGGGTGCCAGATCCCTGCTCCAGTGCAGGTCCTGGGAGCAGGCATGGCTTGTGTGGTAGGAAAGCAGAGCTGGCCCTTTCCTGAGCCCTCTCCAAGCAGCAGGGAGAAGGCAGCCAGGTCTGCCGTGTTGCTGTCCCAAGGGACAGCAGGGACTCAGCTGTCAGCTGCTGGCCTGGCCCCTGCTGGCTGCTGTGTCAGTTTGGCACACCCTGCCCCAGTGAAGGACAGTGACGCTGCTCAGGGACAGCAGCCTCGTCACAGCACAGCTCTGCCTTCCAACTTGCTGCTAATGGCTGGTGGCTCGTGCCTGTGTCTGATCTGGACCCTGCCCAGGCAAGGTGGAAGGTGATGCTGCTGGGAGGAGTGGGCTCTGCGGGCTCTGCAGTGCACTCCAGCTCCTGGCTGGCAGGAAAGGGGCTGCAGCTGGAGGAGGCTTTGCTCTTAGGCTGCGTCTCCTAGAAATCAGAAATTGCAAAGGAATCTTTGCAAGAATTCAGAGAGCACTGATTGCAGGGCAGCGTCCATGCAGAGAAATCAGCCCTTACTCCACTCAGCACCTGGCATATCAGTGCTCCCCAGTTATCTTCCCTCAGCCCTTGTTTTTGGCTGGTATATGTATTTCTCCTGTTAGGGCATTCTGGACTATAGACAGGGTGGAGTTTGAGAAGCCCTCAATGCCCAAAGGTGCCCCGGGGAGGTTTGTGAAGGGCTGTATCAGGCTGGGGGTGGTTCAAAGGCAGAAGCAGTGAGTCTGGTACCTATTTCTCTTCCAGAGATGTATCAGTTCAGCATTGTCGAAACGGCCCCCGTGGGCACTGCCATCGGGAGGGTGAAGGCAGAGGACTCTGACGTCGGGGAGAACACAGACATGACATATCAAGTGAAGGATGAGGAAGGGGTGGAGATGTTCAAAGTCACCACAGACAGCAATACCCAGGAGGCTGTCATCACAGTACAGAAGGTGAGAGATGAGGAGCGTTGGTTGGGCAGGGAGGGCACGGGTCCCTAGGAGGACCCTTTCCTTGGGTCTGGACTGTTGGCACTTGAGTTGAAACAAATTCTCTGTGTGCTGCTCTAGCATAGCAGTTGCATTTGTGTGCCTGCTGATGCAGGGAGAGACCTGTTTGTGCTCTGCCTGGTTGGCAAAATGCAGGGCTGTGTCTGGGAGGAAAGACTGAAAAGGAGCAGCACAGAGTGCCTGCTGAAGACCCCCAGGGCAGCTTGGGGGTGACAATGAAGCAGTGAGCTGTGCAGAGCAGACACCATGCATAGGACTACAGAGAGGAGTGCTTACAGCTGTTATTGATAGTACCTGTTAGCGGAGAAAAATGCCCACCTAATTCCTGTACCTGACCAGCAGCACTTTAACTGTATCTGCTTTTGGTGGCAAAAACAATCAAGCAAATACTTGGTGCAGGCAGGAAAGAATGATTGTTCTTCAAGGCCACTGTATGCAGCTTGCCTCCCCTGTAGAAATAAGAGCAGGGTGATTAATGATCAAAACTCGCTCATGTGCAGCACACACTCTGCTGTCTTCCCAGTGAATCCTGGCTGCTCCCAGCCTGGGCACCCTGTTGGGGGCTCTGAGGGGAGTGGGCTGGAGGCTTCTGCTTCCTACTACCCCCTCAGTGTGGGTGCTGCTGGCAGGAGAGCAAAGCAGAAGCTCCCAGGCTGTTTCACGGGCACTGCCTGGGAGCAGGTGGCTTTAGTGGCTCTAGTGCTGCCCCAGTGTCTCTGGTAAAGGAAGGGGCAGCAGAAAGGCTCTTTGGGCTGGCTGTGGCTTACCCTCTTCCCTTGTCCCAGCCTCTTGACTACGAGTCAAAAAAAGTGCACACTGTCGTGGTGGAGGCCCTCAACAAGTTCGTGGACCCGCGGTTCGTGGACCTGGGCACCTTCCGGGACCAGACCATCGTGCGGGTCTCGGTGCTGGACGTCGACGAGCCCCCCGAGTTCCGGCCCCCCTCCAACCTGATGGAGGTCCAGGAGGATGCACACGTTGGATCTGTCGTGGGGGTGGTCACTGCCCTGGACCCGGACACAGCGAACCACCCTGTCCGGTAAAGCAGCCGCCTGAGCCTCGCATCGTCCTCCTTCAGCTGTGGGCGTGGGGTCACCTGCAAGGGACACGAGTGGCCTGGGGGGGGCTTGTGGCCATGGCTGGGACAGAGAAGGTGGGAGAGTGCAGGTGACAGTGGCTGGTGCTGCACATGTGGCCCAGTGTGTGAGAGTCTCGTGGGACTGGCAGCTGGCAGGTGAGTGGCAGCCCGTGCACGTGCAAGCACAGCCGTCTTGCTGGCAGCGGCTACGTCACTGACAGATGATGGGTTTGTGAGTGCAGAGGAGTGTCAGGGAAGGTGGCTGGGTGATGCCTGTGTGTCCTTGCTGCTGACAGCAAGGTATCTGCAGTGCTACCTGACACAGGCCAGACAACAGGAGTGGCAGGAGGGCAGTGGTGAAGGGTGATAAATGAGGTGAGGCTTGGGAGGTGCAGGGCCACAGCCTGGCTGTGTGTGCGTGCATGTGTGCATAGGATCAAAGATCAGAGGAATTTATATTTGGGCAGGGGACATAATCCAGGCAGCAGCTTATCTGCACAGGACATTTCCCATTTCCATTTAATTTGTGGCTAAAGAGATTGTTACCTTGTTAAATTGTTATTACCTAAGGCACAAAGCAGCCTTCTGGCTCTGCCAACTGGCCTGAGTCATGAGCAGTTGGGTTGGAAATCTGGTGTTCAGAAAACATCCTCAACGTGTGGAAAATTTCCTTGAAATGTGTGTTCTGGTGCCAGGTGCCAGCGGGGTTGCAGGCACCCGTGGAGCTGCTGACTTCCAGGGAGCAGCAGCGCTTTGGAGTGAGAGCTCTGCAGGGAGCCAGCCCCACAGCAATAGACTGGGAGGGACAGGGACGTGGGCTGGAGGGGAACAGGCCAGAGAGGGATCAGTTACAGCACTTGGTCACATTCAGTGATGTCCCCAGGTGCCTGCTTGGGGCACTGAGCTCAGCACTGCACAGCCGTGGGGTGGGCGCTGTTTCACAGTGGTGTGAGTGGGATCTCCTGATCCTCATGGAAACAAAGACTGAGATGGTTAGAAAGCTCAGAAATGAATTTGCAGATGGAAAGCTGCCATCTGCAGATGCCTGGCAGCTAGCAGAGAGTACTGTGTCACAAAGCTGGATGCTCAAAGTTGACTTTGGGGTGAATGTGAATGAAATCAGCCTTGGTGTGCCAGGAACTGTGTATGTGAGTGCTGCACCACTTGCACTAGTGTGACTGGGATGTGTTCTCAACATACCTCTGCTCTCCTCGTCCTGTGACTCTCCAGTCCCTCTCCAGTCAAGTTACTTGTCTGATTTCTTTCTTTGCTGCCCCTGAACATATGGCTGTCACCTCCCACCCTTCAGGAAAGTAATGTATCCACCCATCTGTGTGTGTGCACATGTGTGCATGTGCTTTTTCACTTGGCTGTTTCTAGCAGTGCTACGGAACATAGATTTTATTTTCTGATCTGTAATTGTAGGAAATGGGCCTTGGGGACAGAACTATTCTTATTCTTGTTTTTCTTGTTCTTTGTGTTGCTTCCCTGTGGAGCTTGCTGCATTGTTTGCAGACACACCAAGAGAAAGCAGTGGAGGGAGGCTCTCTAATGCTGTGTAGAAGGCAGTGGAGACTTGAACCAAAGAGAAGCAGATTCAAGTACAGTGCAGGCGCAAGATGGTGAGAGCCCAAACTTTGCTTTGGGAATCTCTCCTACAGGGATCTCAGTGCCAGGCAAGGCAATGCCTCGTGCTCAGACACAAGGGCCCAGCCAGCAGGACTCCCAGGCATCTGCTGCAGCTTGGGAATTGCCATGTGTTTCCCTTGTCAGGCTTGATGCATTCAAATATGTGTCCTCCCTCCAGCTATCCCCAGGCAGGTAGCTCTTCCTGTCCCCCATGCTCCCCTGTGGCACCTGGTCCCATCCCTTCACTCCCTCTGTTCTGGCAGTCCCTGCTGTCACAAGCAGTGGCAGTGCAGCTGGGTGAGCCTTCACAGCCATTTTAACGTGTACCAAGTGGAGCTGCAGGTTGATACTGGTCGTGCTGATGCAGCACCAATGCAGGAGGAAGGTACAGTTGGATCTCTCCTGCTTCCCTGTCCTCTGGCTAGCCAGGTAATTTAATAAAATACTTTGCTGCGTAGGCAGCTGTTCCCAGCTTCAAAGCAGACATTAATGCCAGCACCCTGCAGCAGCAGGATGTGACAGTAGCCCGTCAGCAGGAGACGGCAGTAAGTCACCTCTCGTTTCAAGTGTGCTGCTCCAAAGTACAGTCACAGGAAGCCAGCACTTGTACTTCACCTCTAATACATTAGAGAGCGACTGGTCCTGACGGCATGACCAACATTTGATCCTCAGTGCCTTGAAGTTGGTATGAACCCTTTGAAGTTGCTGCTGTTCAGTGGATCCCTTTAACTTCCTGCTCCTCATCTGCCAGAGGTGGGAGCAGAGGCACGGCTTTGCTTCTGCAGTGGCTGCTCTCCTGGACTCGGGTGTGTGTTGGCTCTGCCTGTAAATAGGGGAGAGCCACAACCTCCTGTCATGTCGAGAGGCACTCTCCCCTTGAGGCAGGAAAGAACAAGAATTGCCAAAGACAGCAGAGCAGAAATCAGCTCTGTCAGGGCTTCCAGGTCCTGCTGACACCAGGCTGCCAGTAACGAGGTTTGGGAGGTATTTTTAGCCAAATGGGAAGGGAGGTGCCCTTGGTTCTTTGTTTTCAGCCCCAGGTCAGCACGAACAAGACTCTGTGACTCCTGCTGTGCTGCCCAAAACAACTACCAGAGGCACATTCCAGCCTGAAGTTCCCCTGCCCTCCTGGTGATTCACGTGTCCCACAGGATGCAGCCACTTGGTTTGAGAACAAATCCCTTCCCACACGCTGGACTGAGTCACAGTGACCTGTTGCAAAGATGCGAGGACTGAAGGGGTGTCCCTGAGGCACTGCTCACTGCCTCACTCCAGCTGCTCATGGCTGCAGAGCCCCTGGCAGCTCCTTGCCTTGGATGGGAGGAAAACTGGGGCATCCTATCCTAAAGATCATCCTATCTCTCAGAGTAGGACACCCTCCCAGTGACACCAGAGCATGAGCAGGGAACCGTGCTGAGCTCAGCATGGACAAGGGGCTGCATGAGCCCTTGCTGGGGCACAAAACCCACTGTGATACCAGTGTGGGAAATGCCCTTCTAAAGGTCCAGTTCTTTTTATTTTGCTCCACTCTTGTTTTTTTACCCATCAAAAGCTAGAACTGTTCCTTTTCAGAAAAAATTTAGTTTCCAGTTGGCTTTTTGGCTTTCGCTGTGTGTTTTCTGGGCATAGTGGAGTTTTTCTCAGCTGAGCCATTGTATGAAGTAATACAGTGATAGACTGTCTGTGTGTGTGAGGTTGTTTGTATGGGAGCCTTTTGTTTCTCTCTCTGCAGTGGGAGCCTGTGCTCTGATTGTGTGCATTCCAGGCTTTATCAGCACTGGGAAGATGTTGCTTGGGATTTAAGGTTCTCAGAGATATTCTTGTTTGGCATACACCAAATCCGGAGACACGTGTTGGACATGGGCATTTTATAGACTCCAACAGCACAGCAAGAACTACAACCTGCTTCAATACAAAAGGGAGAGGAAGGAAAAACAAACACAACAAAAAGCTTTTCACACAGTGTTTGAAAAGCTCCCTATTAACAAAACACATGGCATAAAATGTGCTTCTTGTTGTGTTAAGGGGAGAAGTGAAACAAACTGCTTGAGAAATGCATTCACGAGAAAGATGAGCACTGAGAAAGCTGTCGAAATTAAACAGTCACTTGTAACATCCAAACCAACAGGCAGTGCCAGCAGGAAGAGAGGGAAATGGAGTACAAGGTCCGCATCCCAATCAGAGCTGGGGACTGCGGTTCCAGATATGGAGCACCAGCCAGCTGCAGGAGAGATGAGCATAGGTCCTGTCTCTGAGTGCCAGGAGGACGAGGGATTAAATGCTGCCTCTTCCCGGGTGAGAAGCTGGAGGAGCAGACGAGGAGAGGCTGGTGTATTGCACAGAGTGATGTGATGGGTGCGGCAGAGGGCTGCTTGCTCTGGCATGGGAGCTGGAAGCTGTTGGAAGGTGAGGTTTGTTGTGTGATCTGCAGCTCTGAGCAGGTTATGGTTGTGGCTTTGGGGGCTGGATGGACATCCCTGTGCACTCCCCAGTTCCCATGCCAACCTCACGTTCCAGAGCATCCATGGCCTTTGGCACCCACAGAGAGCTGCAGACCCACCTGAACTGGCCACCTCCCCAGTGAATGGCAGCAGGGTCAGCCCTGCTGATGTGGCCAAGGTAGTGCCCCAAGCTCTGTCTCCTTCCCCAGTGCAGTGCTGAGGAGGTGACAGGTCTCTGTAGCCGTGGTGACAAAGGGATCAGATCTGTGGTTTGGTTTGTGCCTGACCGTGGAGTGCAGGCAGTCTGTCCTTAACAGACCATTCAGAAGGGACAGAAGGTAACCTTAGCAGCAAAGCAATGAGAAGCACAAGAAAAGATTCCCAGTGTCTGTTAATGCAGCAGCAACACAAGTGTGATCAAAACAGGCATGTGCTTATCTGAGAGGCAGGGAAGCCATGGGGAGGGTGAAGCACCATCTTGAACTTGTCAGTATGAAAAGTGGAATGGAAGGCAGAACTTGTTTGAGGTCAGGTGATGTGGGAGAACAATGGAAGCAGTTATGTAAATACATCAGTTATGCTATTGGAAAGGTGTTAGGTGTTGTCACCCCAGTTTCTGTTCCTCTTTCCAGCAGAACTGGCTGTGTGTGAATGTTCCAGGACTGATGTGTACAATTCAGAGTGGCCAGACCTCTCCTTTCCCTTTGCAGTGAGTGAATAGAGTGGACGAGAGGCTGCAGTACATGCCAAGACAGTGTCACTGTCCCTTCTGGAGTTGGCTGTGTGCCTGTAAAGGCTCTGCTGCCAGCTGGGAGTTGGAACAAAACATGCAGGCAGTCCCTGGTAGTTGGTTTGGAGACACCTGAGCTTATACCTGGCTTTGTGTGAGAGATGTCCATCACCTCCAGATGCAAGGAGGGAGGAGGAAGCAGGCTACATAGGTGCTAGATGATGGCTGTGTGCAACTGCAGTTTAGACAGTGAGTTTTGAATGTTTTTGTTTGCCTACAGGCAAGGGCTGTTGTATTTTCTCTCTCATCCCTCCATCTGTCTGAAAGGGAGAGAGCTAGAGAGTGTAATCTGGTACTATAGAAGATGTTAAACAGTCTAGGAATGCCTTTGTGTGTGCCTCCATCAGAGAAGGAGCTGTGTGGATGGACAGGGGCTCTGCCAGAGGCAGTCCCATCTGCAGCTGGTCCCCTCCCAGGGCATGGGGCAGAACAGCACAGGGCTATCAATGGTGATCCTTGCATGAGGAAGGTGAACTGATGTTCCTCGGCTGTGAGCCTTGTGGATGATGGACCCACAGTTGGAAAACTGCCCTGCAGAATGCAGAGCACTTCCCCTGAACCTGATGCTAGCCTGGAGCCTGTCCCGCTCTGCTTCTGTCCAGTGTGGCCTCTCAGTCCTACCTCACTAGCTTTCCAGTTTGCTTTGTCCCTACATTTATCTTCCTTCTGTGGTTGGACATGTGACTGAAGGCTTTAATTTATTCACAGCCCTCCTTTTGGTAATTTATCCTTTGTACTCTTTGCTGTCTTGTATTATTTAATTCTGTGAAGCACTCTGGGATTCAGTGTGTGTGAAAGATGCTGTACACAATAACATTATGCTGTATTGTTTGTGATTTGCAGGCCTTCTGGATTTCTAATTCTGATTGCAGTGGTGGTTTGTGTTATTTGTGCTACGGCTGTGCTCGAGGGCCTCAGCTGGATCAGACTTCCCTTCCAGCCCTTTCCCCCAGGAGCTCACATCTCATTGTGCCCTGATTTAATGTTGGCTTGCTTCATTCCATGGGTAATGGTTGGAAATGCAGGACATGCCACTGGGGCATGCACAGATTTGTGGTGTCCTAGCAAAGGCTCGGGGCTAAACCGAGAGTTTGACTCCTCATGAGCTGTGGGTTTGCCCTTGGGGAGAGGTGGGAATCATGCTCTCTGGAGGTGGCACAGGGAGGATGTGGGTTCCACCCTCAGGAAGGGCAGTTTGGGGCAGCACTGGAATAGCTGAAGGAGAAGAATGAGAGCTGCTTGTGATGGGACCCTGCTGAGTAGCTGGAGACGTTTGGAGGTGGAGGAGCTCTTCAGCCTGTTCTTTGTGGGACTGGGAAGCTCTAAATGGGACACATCTTGGGGCTGCTGGCATGATGTGCTCTGCTGATGGGGGGATGCTGGCTGCTGCCCACCTTTCTGCTGCCAGGAGTGCTGCACCAGTTTCACAGGTTTAGTCCAGATATTGTCCTTTGTGTCAGCTGTATCTACAGGTCTGGCTCACAGCCTGCTGCCCTCTGGATCTCTCCTTTGGGTGGATACAGGAGCAGGAAAGAGGGTAGTAGGCGAGATGGGCTCCTCAAGCAGGGCTGCCCACTTTCTGTTTGTGTTGGTGCTTTTCCTGAACCTACAGCACTGAAGCTTCCCAGAGTCACAAGTGAAGTTACAGCCCACGATTTCTGTATTGCTCTGTCTATCCAGAGCATAAGGTTCCCATCAGAGCAGGTTTTTCCCCTTGTCCACAGTCTGTGCACAGTTCCACTTCATGCACTGAAAGACGCACTCTAATTTTAGTTGAAGACTCTGGGCTTGCAGCCTGGCAGAAACATGGCCTTCCTGTACCATGCTGCAGCACAGGCCAAGGAGAGCAGGGATACAGGGCCTGCTGTGTCAGATCCCAGTACTCCTGGGGCTGATGGTGAGGGTGGGCTTGGCACATCCAGCTGCTCATAGTGCACTCTTTTACCTGGTCACAGGTACGCCATCGACCGCAGCACGGACACCGAGAGGATCTTCGACATCGATGCCAAAACAGGAGCTATTGTGACAGGAAAGGTCCTGGACCGGGAGACAGCAGGGTGGCACAACATCACCGTCCTGGCCATGGAAGCAGGTGAGATGGAGAAATGCTGTGTGGAGCAGAATCTGTGCAGAACTGGAGTGGGGCAGAGGGAGGAATATGGGTGCTGTCATTTCAGGAATGGCCAAGACACGAGTGTTAATCAACACTGAAGTAAAAAAGAAAAATAAATGCAGCAGCACTGAGTCTGACATCTCCCTAGACAACCTAAAAATACTCTTCCTGAGTCGAGCATTAATAAGGGAGCATGGTCGAATAGTGTATTTGATGAACACTAATCAAATTTGTGTTATCTATGCGCCACCTCTGCCAGTCATCCCTGCACTGCTCGCTGGCAGCACTCACACCTGCTGAGCAGCACCGGCGCTCCCAGGGGGCTGTGCACATCACCTGCCTCCCCTCAGATCAGTCATGTGCTACGTGTGGATGGCCCATCAGCTGGAGCCCTGTGACACTGGGTGACTGTCGGCACCCTGCCACACTGCTGGGGCTCGCAGTGTTTGGCATTCACAGGCTGTACCCCCGCCTGAGTTTGTAGCCCTGGATGCCTCCCATGTGCTTGGGGTGGTGCAGGATTGGCACAGAAGGAATGGCTGGGAGGTCCTGGCACTGCAGCAGTGGGAAGGGACTGTGGGGGCAGAATGGGATGCTGGGAAACAGAAAGGCATTGCCATATTCTTCAAAGTTTTCCAAATTTTGGATGTGCAAGTCACCAGAGCAGCCTGGGCCCTGCTGTACTCTGCCTCTGCCCTGCAGTGGGTTCCAGGGAGCTGCTGTGGCTGCAGAGCACCTCCTGATCCCTGCTGACATGTGCCAAGGCCTGTCTGTCTGCAGGCAGGAGCCTTCCCCAGGCTTTGCTCCGAGAGACCCTCAGAAGTTCTGGTTCTTGTTTCTTTGCTTGTTCCTGAGCATTGAAGGTGCTGTTCAAGTTCAAGAAGACGAGTCAGGGCCTGACTTGGGTCCCAGAGGTCAAGTCCTGCCACCCACTCTAGCCAGGCAAGGCTGTAAGCCCCAGAACCCCAGGGGAGGTGGGGTCAGTGGCCCTGGCCAGATCCCCACTGTCCTGAGGGGATGTCTCTGGCTCTGTGGTGTGTCCCAGTCCCTTTCTGTGCTGGTGCTCTGTGCTGACTGACCAGGCTGACCCCTGCACTCTCTGGCTGTGGCACTGTTGTGAGCCCTGCCTGGCCACATTGGAGGGAGGGCAGCCCATTGCCAAGCGTGGCCCGTAGTGGGGGCTCCACAGGAAAGCTCTGCAGGGAGGAGGGGATGGCAGCACTGCAGCACAACTCAGCATCCAGAGGAAACGTGAGGTGACAAGAATCAGAAGGACAATATTTACATGCTGTGGCTAGGATTTCAGAACAAGTCAGTAAATGCTGCGGCTCCCCTCTGGCAGGGAAGCCTGTCAGGCTGGATCGCTTCAAAAGCCAGGGAGACTCTTCAGTGCTCTGACTTCTCCCATGGTGAGCTCTGACTCATCCGTTTTAACTGCCCAGACATTCTTCCCAGTGACATTATCCTTAACGTTTTGTAATCATGAAATATTAATGACTGATATTGAATTTAAAGTACAATTTATGTCTGAATCCTCTGGCGGAAAGGGCAGTTGTAAAGGTACAGCCTTCTGAGTGATGGAAGGCTTTCGGAGCGGGGCCGTGCGGCAGCTGTCAGGATGTGCCTGGCGCAGTGGGATCAGCCGTGGCAGTGGGAGTGTGGGATGCAGGAGCCTCCACGCTGGCATCAGCACATCCAGCTGTGCAGTTCCCAGCACACAGGTGTCCAGGGCCAGGGATGCTGGCAGGGCTCTGTGCTGCTTACCACGGGCATGTGGGGTGCAGCTGGCTGCCACAGGGTCGGACATCACAAACTCCATCAGAGGCAAGCGGTCAAATACTCTCTTTCTTCAGTGAGATGTAAACTTGGCAGGAGGAATGGAAGAAGCCCACTGGGCATCATGCTGCCCAGGCTTGTGCCTGGTGCCCCAGCTCGTTGGGGCTGGTGGGAAGCTGTGCCCACTGTATTCCCCACTTGATTCCTGTGGCACTAGTCACATGGCCTGGAGTGTGTTGCAGCAAGATGTTGCACCCCTGTGGCCTCCTTGAGCTGCCCTCCTGGTCTGCTGGCAGGGCTGTCCTGGGCAGGGTTTGACTGCTGGAGGCTGAAGGACAGCCAGCCCCACTCCAGCACCCATTCCCACAGGCAGCCTGTGGGACTCGAGCAGCTCCAAGTGGGAGCTGTGCCCCCACCCTGGAGAGCCCTGTCCGGGTGCCGCTGCAGCAGGAACCGTGTCCAGGGCGTGTCCCACCTGTAGATACCAAAGACTGTATTTGCCTCTGAGAGCAGCAAGAAAAGCTGCAGAAGGTGCCAGGCTGTGCCCATGAGCTGTCTGGGCTGCCTGCTGCTGGCATGAGGAGCAGGGGGCAGCTCTGCCCCCCCCAGCCAGGCAGCCCCAGCAGGAGCTGCCTCGGCCGGCCAGGGACCAGCAGAGTGTTTGGCCTCGCAGCGTGGCAGCCGGCAGGAAGCACGGGGGCTGTTCAGCTAATCTGGCCTGGGACCAGGCCAAGCGTTTCCAGAGATAAATCTTCATCTCCCTCACAAGCTGTTTACCTTCCTTGGGCTAATATTAGTGATTCTCTTCCTGTTTTCCTCTTTGCTCATGTAAAATGATGAGGCCTTGACTGCTGTGTCCACTGCTGGTAATTGAGATGATAAATCTTCCTGCTGGAGACTGGCTTTAATCAGAGCATTGTGTTTGGATGCAGTTTAATGACTCTCATGCTGCTGAGTTTGGGCAGGACTCAGGAGAGGTGAGAGCCATTTATATGTTACTTGGCTTAACTGCTGCTTCCACTTTGCTTCCCCTCAGCTGGGAGCCACGTTTTCAGCTCCAGCCTCTGATACAGCCACCTGTCAGACGAGTCATATGCCTGGCATGCCCCTGCTCTGTCCTTGCCATCAGCACTCTGGTTTGCAGGCAGGAGCTGCACCAACAGCTACAAACCCACCCTGTGCTCCAGAGGCGTGGCATCGGGGCTGGAGAGCAGAGTGGCCCATCCCAGTCTTCTTTTCCAGATTTTGTTCTCCTGATTTGCTGAGATAGTGAGGAATAAATTCCACTCCTGCCTCTTCTGGCTTCCTTACTAATGTAAAAATTTTGAATTCAGTATTGTACTGATTTGGTCTTGACACAGAAGAGCAGGCTGGGTGCTGTGCCCAGCAGTGTCCCTGAGCTGGGCTGCCCTCAGACCAAGAGAACCTGCTGAGCACCTTTGGGTGTGTGATACATCCTGCATGGCTGTGTGTGCGAGCAGGAGGGCAAATGGCATGTGCTGGATTTGGAGCATCACAGGTGAGGTTTGGGTGTAAAAATGCAAAGTGCTTTATTGTGAGTGCATGAGGGTCTGGAGGAGTAAGGGCTGATTCTGGCACAGCAGAAACCACAGGTCCCTTCCTTTTCTGCCATGGCAGGGTGACCAAGCACCATCAGTCCCTTTCCATCCCTGGAGCTGCAGAGCTCCAGCATTGGTGAGCAGTTGTGCAGAGCTCTGTGTCAGTCCTGCGGGCTCACAGCTGCCTGCAGCTAAGGGAAAGGGCAAGTTGGTGTTTTGCATCTGAATATTTAAGAGGAGAATGCTGCCCTGTTCAGATCACTTACATGATTAATTAAATTAAGAAATAATTTGGTAGTGGATGAAGATTCCCCCAAAGAATTTCAGTTTGGCCTGAGTGTTGTCATGCAGCAGGACTGTGACCATCTCCTGCTCCAGAGTCCTGGCACTGCCTGTGCCTGTCTGTCCCCTCCCTGCCATTCCTGTCCCAACGCTGCCTGTTCTGCCACGTGGCACCTGGGTCACGCCCTGAGCCACACTGGTGGCTGTGTTGAGGCAGCCACAGGTGCAGCAATGTGGGACCACTGGGCAGAACTCTGTCCCCCACACACGGCAGCTCCAGTGGCTCTGAAATAATTCCTCCCGTGTTGGCAAAGGCAGCTGCCAGTCACCAGCCTGGAGCTCCCATGCTGCACGGCTGTGCTTCCAGCATTTCCCTCTTGTTCTGTGTATTTTCCATGTCTCTTTCCTCAGTCTTTTCAGATTAATAGCATTCCAACTCCTGAAGGAAATGCAGAAAAACGGCATGTTTAATTTTAATTTAGGAAAACGTTTAGGTAGCAGCCTAGTTTTCTCGCTGCTGTCAATCAGGTTTTCTCAAGGCTGACATCAATTAGTTTAAAAATATTGAATGTAATTTTGCCTGACACAACATATTGCAGCCACTGCAAAATATAATTTATTTTAGAAGAAGAAATAATTAAACTAATTTGCATGTCAGTCAGCTGAGCTGGAATAGCGAGGAGAGACGCTGCAGTGGAAGATGGTTTTTTTTTCCCTTCCGGTTGCCTGCAGCCAGCACGTGCTGCTCACACCCCGACCACGGGCCAGGTGCTGCTCACGGAGCCCTGCGAGGGCAGGTTCCTGCATAACCCACACCACAGCCTCATCCACCCCCTCTGCTGCTCTTCCTGGCACTGGGACCTGCCTGCTGAGCCTTTGCTCGTGTGCTGGGGCACGTGTTGGCTGCGTGCACACAGGTAGGGAAAGCACAGGCCAGAGTTTCTGACCTCGCAGATGTAAATCCTGCCTTAGTTGAGTGCTTTGTGCTTTTCATCACAGATGTACTCTAGCAATCTTAATCACACTTCTGACCGTCATAAACTCAGTTTATGCTGCTGTTACAGAAAACATATTTCAGATGTTTAGAAGATAGCTGTTTTCAAATACATCCATTCTTATTTTTCACCAGTAAATCCTGGTACTGACTCAAAGGAAGAGGGAGGTTGATAAAGCATTTGAGGAACCTTTAGATATACATTGTGCAGCCAAAATAAAAATAAGCTAATGTCTGCCTCACTGGAGAGGTAGACAAGAGTGCAGCAGTTGCATTTCTAACCTTGATGTTCCTGGACACATCAAATTTTGACCCCGTCACTGAGCCAGGAGTGAGCATGAGCCTCAGGCTTCAGCAGTTTTGGAAGGGGCAAAAGGAGAGTTTTTGTATGACAGGGTGCATTTAGAAAGGTCAGTGTCTGTAAGCTGTGCCCAGGGATGCGGGACGCGAGCCCCGGCTCGGGAGGGGCTCTGTGCTGAGACGGGGGCGCGACCCCGCTCGCGTGTGCGGCACAAAGCGCTCCCGGCAGGCGCGGCCGGAGCTGGGGAAGAGCACGGAGCTGTGCTGCTGCTGCCCGGCTCTGAACACGCTGCTCACGTCCCTCCTGAGGAGGCTGGGCGAGGTGGGCTCCAAGGGAAGCTGCCGTGCTCAGGCTCACCTGGGTGCCCAGACCTGGCACACACCATCCCAACAGGTCCTGGGGAGGGTTTGGCAGCGCTGGCATTGGTCCCTGCTCATAGCTGGCTCCCACACTGAGGGAGGAACCTTCCTCTGGGTTACAGTTAGGAGGGGGAAGATGTGGGGTCTTGGGCTCCCTTCAAGCTCTTCTTCCTCTCTTTTCTTTCTGCCTTTCCTCATCTTTCTCTCAGCACTGCCAGCTTGCTCCAGAGCTGAGCAGCGGGGATGGTTATCCATCTTCCTGTGGGCTGAGGAGGGGGTGATGAAATGCTGTCATCCTCCTTCTTGCAGGAATTGAACCCTTTTTCTTCCTGCTCATTTGTGGGCATCAAGTTGCGCACCCCTCCGCCTCCCGGGCTCCCTCCTCACCCCACTGCCTCCCCCTTTCTCTCTTCCTGCAAGCAGTTGCAGTTTATTTCACTGCACCAACATGCCTTTTAAAATAACACATAGTTCCAGGCTTTTAGTCACGACTTCTGCCTCCCTCCCCCAAAAACAACTATCTAATCACCAGAGCAGCTGGTCTGGGTGAGAGGGAGTGATAACGTGAGAACCGGGTGAAGGCTGCTCTGGGGAGGGGGCTTAGATTCCTGGCTAATTACGGAGCAGCGCTAAATCTCCTCTCCCCTGGGCCCTCCCCCACCTGGTCTGCGGGGGCCAGTATTAATGTTATAGACAAACAGGCAGCAGAACTCCTGCCCAAGCGTGGAGAGAAGCATTAGTTCTGTCACAGGTGCAGCCTCTAGGTAAAACAAAGGAGATGGAGTAAGAGGGAGTTCTCATTTCTGGAGATGTA
Source organism: Climacteris rufus (assembly GCA_013398175.1). Lineage (NCBI taxonomy): Eukaryota > Metazoa > Chordata > Aves > Passeriformes > Climacteridae > Climacteris > Climacteris rufus. The sequence continues at coordinate 556,632 of VZRZ01005095.1, read as the reverse complement.
TGAGGTGCTTCAGCAAACATCAGGCCCTCCAGAGTGATTTATAATCCTATGGCACGGGCTCAGTGTCCCTCAGCAGTGTGTGTGACGCTGCAGTGAGCAGACGTGTAAGTGCTATTCCCATCTCATGTGCAGAGTGAACCTGTCCCACCCGGCCGCTCTGTGCACCCCAAGGGAGGGGGGAGTCCCCGGACCATTGCTTGTGTGAGGCTGGGCTGGTGAGTGCCAGGGTGAGAGGGACTGCACAACCCCCTCATGGCAGCTGGCGGATGGTGCTGGGTTCAAGTTTAAGCTGCTGATGGCAACAAAAACCCAGTGTTAGCACGAGAGGCCTGGGTCCCTGGGCAGGAGTCTCATGCCTCAGTGGGGCACATTTGATCCTGTGTCACCCAGGCAGAGGGACAGCTCTCACCACCACCCTTAGCTGGTTGCAGCTGTTTTGCATCCCAACTCTGTTTGCTCTGCTCTCAGATGTTGCTACCAGCCCCAAGGGCCTAAGGGTCAAGATCCAGGTCAGGGGGGTGATTTAATCCAAATTTGATTTCCTATCTTGGTGCTGTTTGGCTCAGATCCTCATCAGTGGTGATTGACCCTTATGGCTGGTCTGGATTCAGGCTGCTCAGGTTTTTCAGGGGTAGATCAGGTGGTGTTTCAGGAGTCCTTGGCACACAGTCCAGAAGCTGGGCATCTTTTACAGGGTGTGGTGAGGCTGAGCAGTGGGTGCTGCTGTCCTGGAGACAGTCTGTGCCACAGGCAGACAGAGGTGCAGTGAGTGGTGTGCGACCCTTGGCGCTGGCAGCAGCCACCATGGCCTCTGGACAGATGGGGATGAGGGGATGCTCCCTGATAGCAGCAGTTGGCACTTTGTCCTGAAGCTCTGCTTCTCTTTCTGTTCCAGATAATCACTCCCAGGTGTCGAGGGCCTCTCTCCGTATCCGCATCCTGGACGTCAATGACAATCCTCCTGAGCTCGCCACCCCCTACGAAGCCGCTGTGTGTGAGGACGCCAAGCCAGGCCAGGTAGTGGCATGCCCCAGCCCTGGTCTCATGCTGCAGGCAGTGCTCTGGACCAGCCTGTCCAGTGCCAGCCTGTCTGTCTGTCCCCTTCTGCCTGACAGCCTTCTTGTGCAGCCCCTGTCACACTGGGAGTCGCTGTGCTGGTGTCCCCCAGAGCCCATCTGAGGGCTGAAGGCTCATCCCTCGCTGTGGCCACAGCCGGCGGTGCCGCTGGCCGGTCCCTGCACGTGGGACCCTGGGAGAGGCTGCACAGGCAGCGCTGGTCTCACCTCTGCCTTCTCCCCACAGCTGATCCAGACAATCAGTGTTGTGGACCGGGATGAGCCTCAGAGTGGCCATCGTTTCTACTTCACGCTGGCGCCTGAAGCCACCAACAACCACCATTTTTCTTTGCTGGATATCCAGGGTAAGTCCTGCTGTACCCTTGGCCTGGCAGCCCTCAGGCTGAGCAGCACCTCTGGCCATGGAGAGGGAGGTGGGTTATGGTCTCTCTGTGCCAGCTCTGGGCACTTTGGGCATGTTGCAGAGCTTCTTGTCAACCTGCAGTGGTGGGACTGGTCAGCTAACAGCTTGTATTTCCTCAAGGAGGCTCTTTTGCTTTATTCCTTGCTGCAAGCAGCTCCAAAGCTCCTCTCATGCTGTCTGGTTAAGCCTTTGGTATTTTCAGAGCTCTCAGTCCCTTTTTTGATGGGAAATCTCCAACCTGCCTTCAGGCAAGGAGATGATGTGGATTTATAGATGAACATGCTCCCATTTTGAGCATTATGATGTATCCCTCTCTAAGGTAAATCCTGGAGCATGGGTCATCTTGGGGCTGCTGTGTGCATGGCCAGCCCTGCACCCCCAACAAACAGGGGCCCTGGGAGGCAGTGGGGCCATGCCACAGCCAGCCCACAGCCATGGCAGGTTCTCAGGGACCCAGCCTGCAGAGCCCGATTCCTTGTGAGATCGTGGTGCTGGGGCACAGTTCCCCTGTGTTTCCTGAGGCTCATCCTGTCCTTTGGGACACGCAGCCAGGCAGAGCCTGTTTGTTCCCCTGGGTTTCTCTGCATCCCTGGGCTGAGCAGCTTACCCGATGCTGCTGTGAGCAATGCAGGTTTTGCTGAGCCCTGGCTGCTCTTGGGCTTTGCAGCCTGTGAGGTCAGGCTGCAATTGTGTGGATGATAACAATCCAGAAAAGTACTTACCAGGACGCTTGCTATTTTTGGCTGGTGTTTAGGGTGAATGTAGGTGCTGATTATAGCAGTAGGTACAGTAGGGTCCCCTGCAGACACTGGGATCTTCTCCAGCCACATGTGCACGTGCTTGTCACAGAGGCCAGCAGACCACAGTGAAATTCTTCTTTGGTTTTGGTTGGGTTTTCTTTTAAAACCATTTTCTTTCTCTGTCTTTGCAGATTTATCTGTCAAAAGCCTAGTTTAGTTTGTTCTGAGCTTATCAAAGGAGCCTTCTGCTGACGTAAGATCCTGCTCAGTTTGGTTCAGCGTTATTAGGAATAGTCAAAATGGAAAAGCTTCAGATGTGATGGTAGCAGGGCTGGATATTGCTTTGTGTCCTGAGTAGTACAGCTGTGCCTGACCTGAGTCCCTCCCCCTCTGCTCAGGGGCAGCTGTTCAGAAGACCTTTGCTTCTTATCATGTAAACAGGCTTTAATCCTCAGCAAGATTTTGCCCCACACCCAGCGATTAACTTCCCTCACTTTCTTTGAAGGACCTTATGAAAATGTGCTGGAACACACTGAGCTACACCCGGGTGTCCATCCCTGCCTGGACCCTCATGAGGCTCCCAGCTCTGGCCAGGTGTCTGCCCTGGTCAGGGTGCCATCCCAGAGCCAGCACCGCTGTTTTGCTGGTCTAGCAGGGTATGTGGTTGGAGGTGGCTGGGGCTTAGCAGGGGCTGCTTGGCTCCCTGGCTCAGCATGGGGGTCACCCTCTGTTTGGGCCTCTGGGGTCCAGCAGCAGTGACCCAAGAGCTGGCATTGCAGTAGATGCAGGACACGTGTGCCACCATCTCCTCCGGAGCTGCTGCTCTCTTGAGTGGGATGAGGCTCTTGTGGCACAGGGTAATTCTTTGTGCTAAACGATCCCTCGAGCTTTTCGTGTGGTGTAACACTGCATAAAATGAGTAAAAGCTGGCATCACCTCCCGCCTCCTGCTCTTGGGAAAACAAATGTTGTTGCTGCAGGGTTATTCCCAGAGTGTTTGGAGACCCTCCCAATTGCTGAGCAGTGCTGTCTTCCACAGCAAGCGGAGGTGGCTGCCTGTGCAGATGGAGGCACCCCTCATTTCTAACAGGAGTGTGTCTTGGTGCCATCTCTCTCTCTTTGATTTTTGCTCCCTTCTCCAGTCAATCAACTGCCCTGGGTTTGCTCACCTTTGCCCCTGCTCTTGTGGGTCCCCTTGCTGCATCCTCCCTTGTGTTCCCCAGTTGCTTTCCTCTCCTGCATTCACCCCTCTTGCACTTGTCTCTACTCCCCCGTATAAATATCAGTGGTGACAAACTGCTACCACCAGCCCATCTGTTTCTTTGTACAAATTTGTAGCCAGTTTTGAAACGTGATTTATAAATATTGCTTTTGCAGCCAAGGACTGACACTGATGGATGTCAGCACAGATGGATTCGCTAAGCTCTTGCTTAAATCCTCTCTTTTGCTTTGCACCTACTTCACTTGGCTCCTTCATGGCACCAGAAAGCCACCTTGGGAAGTGACTTGTCCTCAGCACAGCAGGAACCAGCACCCACCTGGGAGTGCTCCTGTTGCAGTTGTCTGGGCAGGCCGTGGTGGGGCTGCTCGGGGGGAACCTGGGACACTGTGAGAGGGAGCTGCCAGAACAGTGTCAGGGCTCCCCCCAGGGTCCTGGGTGCGGGGTCTGCTCAGGCAGGGACCTCGCTGCCAAACTGACCCTGTGCAGAGCTGGAGAAGCAGAACGAGCAACAGGCAGGTAAAGGTTCAAGCGCAGGTGGGAGCAGAGCCAGGCAGGGCAGGAAGGGACGTTGAGCACTGCTGGGGCTCTTGTGAGGCTCCTTGTGGGCAGTGTGGAGGGTTTTAGGGAAAGTCCATGGTGATAAATGTGGCAGCCCATCCATCAGATGCTGAGCTTGTGGAGTACCTGCTCATAAGCAGGTTACATCTGTGGTGCCAGGGCAGGTGTGTGCTGCAGCCTGGTGCTGCCCTGGCACAGTCACAGCACTGCTGCTGCCACCAAACCCTGCTGGGCCAGGCCCCACTGCTGCCAATTCTGCCTGGAGCAGGGATGGCTCTTGCAAGGTGGTTCACATCCACAGCCCCACACCCAGCCCCAGCAGCAAAACTGCCCTGGCTCTGATGTGCTGAGAGAGACACAAGAGCCAAGGGTGTCCCTGCAGGTGACCACGTAGCTGAGTTACAGGTGGTTTGCAGGAGCTGGGCTTTTGGAAACAGCACCATTGCCTATTGGTGTCTCTCTTTCTGTGCTTTTGCTCTGCCTGAGGGAGTGCTCACACACTTCCTGATTCATCAGACAAGGAATAAACGTCATCTGTGGCAACAACAGCAATGATCTGAGAGGAAGATGCCCACCAAATGGAGTGACTGAAGGAAAAGATGGAGTTAGAGAAGCTGACTGTGTTAAAGTCCAACTGGTACCATTCCAACGGCATTCACCATCCTCTGTTTCCTAACTCGCCTTTTGCTGGGTCTTTCTGGCCTGAGAAAATTGATTACAGCAGGATCAAAGGCAATTAAAGCCTGAAATCATGTTCTCCAAGAAATGCTAATTGTGTTGGAAGGGATGGTAGAAAGCATCCAAGCCCTGCAACCTGGAAGGAGTGCTAGGTAATATGGAGTGACACATGGAGTTACTGACTCCAGGGCTCAAGGGCTCAGCAAGCAGATGTCTGAACTCTCTGCAGGTCTCATTAAGAGCATGTAATGGGTGATAGAAGATCTGAAAATCGTAACAATCAAAAGCAAAATGCTAGGAATTGAGGATTGCCTGAGGATAGAGGAAGCCTCCTCCAGCCCTGCAGGGATGCCCCTCTCAGCACAAGCAGTGCAGATGCTGGTTTGACTGGGGCAGGTGTAGGGGATGTGTGTAAAAGAGCATCAAACCTCCTCAGGGCTGAGCAAACGGCGAAGGAGCAGCGGTGGTGCTGTGGCCTGGCACCCAGAGAACTCAGGAGAAGGAAGTGGCAATAGGGAAAAAGAGGATATTTCTTCTACCAGCTGCACCACCTGGGGCTGGAGAAGGTCTGTTCCCTTCAGGCAGCTCTGGCAGAGTGTGCCTGCAGGCCCAGGCGGGTGCGGTGTGCTCCTCCCTGGAGCTGGCATTCCCGGACTCCTGTACAGCAGAGCAGCTGCTGGAGAAGGGGAAGGCAGATGCTCACAAGGCCCTGTGAGTGTGGGAGAGGGAAGGGACATCAAAATCCCTCCTGCTCCCCTAGTGCTGTTTGAGATTGAGTTATGAGAAGGATTTATTAGTTCTGTCTTTGAGGCTGCCAAGAGCCTCTTTGGAGAGGGAGTCTGGGAGACTTAATTATTTTATTATTCCTAGTGATGTTTAAGCTACCCCCAGAGTATATTGCATTTCTAAATTTTCCTCTTAGGGCAGTATTGATGGGTCCCTGCACGCTTGGCTCCTGTTGGTTCCTGCCCTGTCCGGTGACCTGCTCCTCAGGTGGACAGAGCGGCCCTCTCCTGCCCTGCCACACAAAGTGATGTGATGCAACACAGGAAAATGTCACTGTGTGATCAGGGAGATGGTGGCAGAGGAAACCTATGGAGAAAATGTCAGTTTGTGCAGCAAGACAGCAGTGATAGTAAACAGTTTGGGTTGGGGCATCAGAGGACACTCAGCACAGCCTTTGGAGCAGTGTGACCACAGCAGAAGGTGCAGCTTTGCAGGGACTGGGCAGGAAACCAAGTGTGGAGACCCAAACTCATCTGTTCAGGAAAACTGTGGATTAACACCTGCTCACATTTCAATGCTGCTCCTGGGTAGCACTGCTCCTCTGCTTCGTCACCCCAGAAGTGGATTTGGCAGGAAGCTGCTGAGGAGGAAGAGACACGAGGGCTGCTGGGCCAGGCCTGTCTGGGCTGTGCCAATGCAAACAAATCTGCACCAAGACACATCCTGAAGCAGCTGATGTGGGTCAGCTACATGTAAAGAAACAACTCCACCAAGAGAAATGACATTGTTTTATAGGAGGTTGCTTTGAATGCATTTTCCAGGATACATGTGCCAAGACCTGAGCAAAATTTTCCCTGATCTGGGATCAAAGGGCCTACAATTGAATGGCAGCAGCACTGATTTTTTAGGAGTATCTCAGAGGGGAGCACAGAAATTTGTGAGTAATAGGGGTGCATACACCCAGCAGAGTTTATGTGCTGGGGGGCAGGCAGTGGAGCTGTTTCAGTGCCGGAGGCAGGTGGTCTCTGCCAGGCTGGACTCTGGTGGCCCAGCCTTGGTGAGCAGTGTTGTTGGTGTAGATGTGAAATTTCTGTGGATCTCCCTTCTGTAGGAAGGGCTCATGTCACCCTGTTCAGGAGAGAAAATGTAGTTTCATGATGTTCAAAATAATGTTTGTAGCTGTGATTTTTGCATCAAGTTTTGGGTCACAGAGCAAGCCCTCAGCCCCTTCCTGAGGCGAGGCTTCTCTGAGCAGATCTGTCTGTCATGCTGCTGATAGATTTAAGTACCAGCTTCTTTATTTTGACTTGGTGGATGGCAATATTTCTTCTTCCCATCCCTGGAGGTGGGGGCTCTGTGGTGCCACGCTGCCTGAGCTGTTTCAGCTGAGCTGAGGTTGGTGCCTTTTCCTCTGCCACTTGCATGTGTAGTTCCCCTTGATTTCTAGAGACTGTTTCTAAAAATACAGCAATGCCTCATGGCAGGTCCCTAACAGGAGCTGGAGCTGGCTGTAAACAGAAGGGAGTTGCCAGCCTCCTGCTGCATTTCCAGAGAGGTTTGGTGCTACCCCAGTGTTTATGCAGCACTGAAGGGCAGCTGGGAGAGTTCCCCATCACTGTGTTCCATCAGCCCTGGGTGAGGGTTGGGCTGAGCTGCAGTGGAGATGCAGGGCTGTGTGCTCAGGGATCTTCTGACCCCAGCCCCAGGCTGGTCACTGGACTGGTGTGACAGTGCCAGCAAATGTGACCCTCCTGGAGTGTGGCTGGAGCCTGGCAGGCTTACAGCACCTTGGTCTGTCCTCTTTGTCCTGTGGCTTTATCTCCACTGTATCCAGGTGTCTGAGGCTTACTTTTAGCTGGGCTAGCTAGGAGTTAGTCCTGGCCTCTTGCTGAGATGGTGCCATTAACATTATTTATATCTCTCTGCTATGCTGCAGCAAGGAGGGGGGAGCAGCACCAAATGAGATGTCATTACCTTTGTGCAAACGATTAGCATAACAATAATTTTTTTTTCCCAGCTCATCTTTGGTAGGCCATAGGCAGCTCTCAGATGTCCCTGCCACCACACTTGGTTCAGCCTCCCTGGGCCCAGGGGCCACTGCTCCCTTGCTCCTCCTGACACCTCTGCCCAGTTGCCACGGTGCTGCTGCCACACGCTGCTCTAGGAGTCTCAGCTGCAGTGACACATGTCCTGCAGGACAGCAGACTGTGCTCTGCTGTGCTCCAGCTGCCACACAGTGCCTCCAGGATCTGCTTCCTGACTGACCAGTGGGTCTTCCCTGTCCTGCACTCAGTGCATGCCTACATCCTGGCTCGCCTCCTGTCCCCACCATGCCCCGTGTGCTCTCATGCAGCACCCAATCTATACAGCAATTTCTGTGGTGGCAGCAGCCCAAGGGCCAGAATTACAGTAGATGTCTTTTCCAATGGAAGAGCTGATTCACAGACATAGGGGCTGATCTGGCATAAATCAGGTCCGATGAGGAGAGTCTGTAGACAGCAGCACCTTGCTGTGAGTGGGCCAATCTATGTTTTATTAGATAAAGATTGCAGACAGTCAGCAGCGGCTTCTGACACCTGGCTGCAATTGTCACCTGCTGTTCAGCCCCATCCTGCCCATTTTGCTGCTGGCTGGCAGTGTGCAGCACCCCTGAGCAGGGAGTCAATCCCAGTGTCAGCCCCTGTCCCTGCCCTCCCTCCCTGCTCCTGGTCGGCAGCAGCTGCTCCTTGGGTTCATCGCTGGCACAGGGGCCCTGGAGGGTCCCGTGAAGTGGCTGTGTTAATGGGATCATAATGAGTTGTGCTCTGCCAGCTGAGCCCCTGAAGCAGCAGGGTGTAAGCAGATGGGGAGGAGGATGGCTGACTTGGCTGGGAGGCTTGGAAGGAGCTCTGCCTACTCCTTCAGGAGTTACAGAGGATCATAGGGATATCTGGGCCTCCAGCTGAGGCAGGACCATTCACCCATGTCTTTTGGCTTTGGAAGCAGTGTCTGCTCTTGCAGTCTCAGTGCCACCTGCAGACCCTGTCTGCTCTTATGTACATGTCAGCAACTGATTTTTATCCTGATTCTGACTCTGTGCCAGTCTCAAATGGTCTTTTGGAAGGTTTTTCCCCTCGCTCCGTGCCACCTGCATTGTCAGTGTGGCTCAGACACTCATGTGCTGCTGCTCCTGTGCCGGTCTCACTCCTGGGAGTGGTGACAAAGGAGATGCCAGGCTGACCCTGAGGTGCTGGCACAGGGGAACATGCTGGAGTGGAGCTGGCCATGTTCAGGCACTCGGGCTGCTGAGGGGGTGCAGTGCCAGGGAGCTGTGAGCTGGGTCTATGTGATGGAGGAGAGGGAGGTTGCAGGCTCTCTTGGGGCGGCTGCTGGAGGTGGTGCATGAATAGCTGCTGTTCATCCAGAGCATGGAGGAGCTCATGGGTGGTTTTGCTTGTTCCCTGCAGACAACACGGCAGCGGTGCACACACAGAGAGTGGGCTTCAATCGCCAGGAGCAGGATGTGTACCTGCTCCCCATTCTGGTGGTGGACAGTGGCCCCCCAGCCCTGAGCAGCACAGGGACTCTGACCATCCGTGTCTGCGGCTGCGACAGCAACGGGGCCATCCAGTCCTGCAACAGCACAGCCTACGTTGTGTCAGCCACGCTGAGCCCCGGCGCCCTCATCGCGCTGCTGGTCTGCGTCCTCATTCTGGTTGGTGAGTGCCTGACTGTCCCCCGGGCCCCTCCTGTCCTGACCCACCTCCATTCCATCAGCATCACATGAAATGGGTCCATAGTGGGCACAGTGGGCAAGTGGGCGAGTGCTGTGAGCACAGGGCAGGCTCCTCTGCATCTGTCTCCTCCCAGGTAGCTGCAGAGTGGGGAGCAGGAACCTCAGCCCCTGCCAGTGGGGGACCAGTGGGGAAGCTCCCACGTTCACCACAGCTCCTGCATGCTGGGCTTCACAAGGCAGCCAGAGCAGGGCTCCCTGTGCCAGGCTGCTGCCCACCAGAGCCTGGAGAGCTGCTGGCTCACTCCCTGCCTGGACAGGCACGAACCAAGAGCTGCTTGCCAGCTGCCATGCTGAGCCCACAGCAGGCATCGTACAGCAGATGGGGCGTGTGTGTTCCCAGCATGTGGGCAAGGACAGCAGGTGTGGGGTGCACAGGTATGCTCTTACACAAAAGGGTCAGTGTTAGAGCATGTGTGAATGTGTGGACAGGATGCACAGCTGAGCTGCAGCCAAACCAGAGTGCTGCCCAGGTCAGAACCTGTATCCTGGGAATGCTGCTGCCTGCCACTGACACACTGGCAAAAGGTTTGCTGGGCATGGGGAGCATGGGCTTGTGTGCATGTGGGAAGGGGCTCTGAGTGAGGGGTGTTGCAGTGCCCTCATGTTTAGCAAAGGGCAGTTGATGGATGCAGCTGCTGAAAGCCCTCTGGCCCAGAGGATGGCTGGCTCCTGACTGGCTCCAAGGGCTGTCCAGAGACCTGTGGGAGCCATCGCATTTTTTGGTGAGGTCTCCTCTCCTTGGCGTGGCTCCACTCCCTGTCTCCTTCTGCATCTCCGTGCAGAAAACCCTTTCCCACAGAGTGCATTTTACACTGGTTTCATTTTCCAACGCAGTGCAAACAAATTTCTGCCTAATTGCCCAAACAAATAAAGTGCACATCGGTGCTTTAAAGGTGATGGGCTGAAGGGATGATGATCCAGAACACAGCTGTGGCTCACTGCTCAGGCTCTGTGCCATCTGCTCCACACTCACCCACCCAACATTTGGCTGCTGCTGTGAACCATGCACCCCCTTTTCCTACTCATCTTCTGCAGAACCCATCCGTTTGTCTGTCCAGCTGTGTGTTTATCCATTGGTCCCTCCTGTCTCGGTGATCCCGCTGCATGGGAAAGAAAGCTCCCCGTCTGCCCCGGAGCCTGGGCAAACCTCTCTTCAAGCCAGCACATGGCACGGCTGCTGCTTGATGAGCCTGGCTAATGGGAACTGTCTGGAATGCCCGTGCCAGGGGGTGCTGTGGCTCCACACCTGCCACCAAGCAGGGGCCATCCTCGCCCTGTGGGAGCAAAGCTTCCCTGAGACCCTGCACCCATCTGACTGTCTCTTCCTTTCCCAGTGCTGGTCCTGCTAATCCTCACGCTGAAGCGACACCACAAAAGCCACCTGACATCTGAGGATGACGAGGACATGAGGGACAATGTCATCAAATACAATGATGAAGGGGGTGGCGAGCAGGACACGGAGGCCTATGACATGTCAGCTCTGCGCAGCCTCTACGACTTCAGTGAGATCAAAGGTGGTGATGGAGGTGGGGGGCCAGGAGAGGGAGGCCCAGGCAGAAACCCAGCCTCCGAGCTCCATGCCCTCCCACAGTGGGTGCAGAGCCCAGACCTGGACTTCTCTGTGTTCAGAGACTATATCTGCAGGAAGGTGGAGCAGGCGGACGAGGACCTCTCTGTGCCGCCCTATGACTCATTCCAGACCTATGCCTTCGAGGGCTCGGACTCCCCCGTGCCCTCCCTGAGCTCCATCAACACCTGGTCCAGCGGCTCGGAGCAGGACTTCTCCTACCTGGGGGGCTGGGGGCCGCGGTTCCGGCAGCTGGCAGCGCTGTACGCGGGGCGCAGGGGCGAGGAGGACAGCGAGGAGTCCTAGCTGCCCCTCCAACCCCGCGGGGCTGCCAGCACCTCCTGGGCTGGGGCTCCACGCCGGGAGGTGCCACACGGGAACCGTGTGCTCCCGGGCTGCACTCCGCGGCTGCCGGCGCCGGGCTGTGCTGCAGGGCTGGGGACACCGACTGCTCCTCTGCAGCTGCCTCCGGCCCGGGTGGGCTCCACACCCACGTGGGGAGGCTGGGGAGGCCAGAGGAGCCACTGGGGTGTCCTCATCTCCTCGGAGCCAGTCTCCGTTAAAGCACTATGTTAACTTAAGAAAGAGAAAATCTAATTCAAGAGGGTTTGGAGAGGGTTTCTCCCCCACAAATTATCATTTAAATAGATCTGTTTGGTGATCCCCATCCAGGAGAGGAAGAGCAAACCGGGAGCCTTTTGTTGTCTAAATTGTTTTTGTCACTTGAGTCAGAGCATTTGAAGAGCTTTGATTTCTTTAAGAGCTTTCTTTACAGCGGGAAACAAGCTTTCAACTTCTGTTCAGATTTTCCCCTCTTAAGTTTACTTGCTTTTTGAAGTCTTCTTTCTCTCTGCTCCCCATGGGCCTCTCAGCAGCCCCCGGCTGCCACCACGGTGTCGGAGGGAGGATGCCATGCTGGGATCACGTCCTGCACGGAGTGGCTGCTCACCTCGAACCAGGCTTCACCTCCATGCTGCAATCACTTCACCTCTGTCTTGTCACAGAGGTGCTGGTGATGTGAAGGGGATCCCCAACACTCACTGCACAGCAGGCGTTGTCTGCAAAGTCCTGGTGTGCCCCATGGCCCTGGCGACAGGCTGGGATGTCCCACCTGTCACCAGGGCTTGGTGCTGGGGAGCACCATCAGAGGGGCCCAGAGCAGCACCCACGTGGGCTCTGCCAGCCCTTCACACAGGACCTGGGCTTTGCAGGGCTCTCAGCCAGGCACTGGCTGTCACAAAATGGTGTGAGCTGCACAGGGCAGCAGGCAGGACGTCAGCGCTCCCTGGCCCACAGTAGTGGGCATCCCATGGGGGACCGTGCTGCAGGGTGTGGGAGAACCCCAGCCCCTGGCTGGGAGGAGTAATTCCTGCTTGCACCCAGCTGGCAGCAAAGCATCACCACCAGCAACAGAACAGCCATCCCCAGGAGATGTGCATGATGCCAGAACCTGCTGGCGCTGTTCTGTGGCCAAGCTGGCTGCGGGCTGGGCAGAAGGTCTGTGACACCTGGGGGTACCCAGGGTGTCCCCACCCAGGCACAGTGCCCTGCAAAAAACCAGCATGAGCTCCCAGTAGGACTGCTTTTGCATGAAATCCCCGGGTTTTGGAGGCAGGTCAGGAAGATGCCAGTGGAACATGCCATTGCTCCCCAGGCTGCACATGTTTCTGGAGGAAAGCACTGGGTGCCCTGTGCCTTCCCAGCCTGCCAACTACCACAGGGAAAACTAAACAGCATGTAGAGTGATGTCCTCACACAGCATCTCAGTCCACCCTGCTGGTGCAGCTCCTTATCTGTTCTTGTTGGGAAAAAATCAATTATATCATTGATAGGTAACTGATACGGTCTCCCAAGGCCTGACACCTTCTGGGCTTGTCATTGGGTTTGTCCTTTAAGTTTAACCACACTGTTTTCTCTCCTTGGAGAAGGTCTAACTGTAAATGTACATCCGTGTCCATTTTTTTACTGTGTGTTGCTTCCCGGCTGCTGGCGTTGGTCCTTTGGCTGCAGCACGAGACCCGACAGCGCAGAGGGACAGGACGTGTGTTTGCCACGCTGCCTGCCCTTGGCTGCTCCTGCCCACTGCCACCGTGGCCACCTGTGTGGAGGCCCAGCTTGGCTCATACTGGGACCAGGAGCTCCTCGCTCCTCAGGGCCTCTCTGGTCCTGCCGAGGGGCGATGGGTGCTGTGGCTGGCACCTGAGCCCAGCATGCTGCTGGTTCACTGTGACGCTGCTGGGGAGGCAGCAGGGCCCTCGACTGCCAGCTCTGGCCACGCCACCTCAAGCAGGTGATGCCTCGCACCCCCGAGCAGGAGACTGGAGAAAGCCCTCTCTTTCCTCAGGAATGTGTTCGTGTTTTCCCTCTGGGCTGCAGAGCTGTGCCCGAGCCCCTCCGGCACTGGCCCTTCCTCTAGCCAAGTGTTGTGCAATAGCAGGGCTCTGTCCTAGGAGATGGGGTCTGACAGGGTACGTGTTTAGCAACCCTCCCACCGGGTTCTCCCCCATCCCATCCCCGCCCAGCCCGCCCTCCCTGGCGCGCATGCACGCACGCTTGCGTTTTAGTTCCTGTCCCACGTGTAAATACGGGAGGAGCGCGGTGCCCGCACCCCCTGCCCCGCACCCGCAGGAGGAGCTGGCAGCTGCCACCATGTCTGATGGAGTCACTTTGGTTTTGTTTCTCTACCCAAATGAAATTAGAAGGTTGATTTCCTCACCCTTGTTATTTTTTCAAGGTCTTTCTGGGACCTGGAAATAAATTATTTCCTTGTCGTCTAGACTGAGTCTTATGTGCTTTTTTTGTCTTTTTTCCTTGCCACACATTGCCCTCTCAGTGTGGTCCTGTTGGTGCCTTCCCAGAGGGGCCAGGTGGCTGCCTGTAGCAGGATGAGCTGGGGCACAACCAACCCCTGCCAGCAGCATGTTCCCACTGGCAAGTATGCTGCATCTCTGGCTTCTTCCCATTTTTCATTGAACTGCTCATCAGAAAAAGCTTCTTCAAGAGGAGGGTCATTCTTTCTGTCTGAATTTGAAGGAAACAATGAAAAAAAAGTGCCCTTAGTTTTTTCCATCCTTTCAGGAGAAAGCTGGGTTTTGCTTTGAGCAGCCCAAACCATTCTGTGATTCTATAATTCTTCATGGCTTCAGTGCAGCTGGGCATTGTCAACAGCTTTGGTACCTGACCCGTTCTCACGTTGGCAATGCTGTGTTACAGCAGCATTCAGTTACTGGCAGCAGCTACAAAACCCTCCTTCATACTCAGTTTTCATACTGAAAGGATGCAAATAAATGGCACTCTGGCCTGACCACAGCTAAATCAATTGCTGGTGGTTTTCTTGACAGCCAGGGACTGGGGAACCATCAACATGCTCATGGCAAACAAGCATGAACCTCCCTGGGCCCAGGAGGCCTCACTGAGGTGGCTGCAAATGCTCTGGCACCCATCAGTGTGACAGGAGCACGCCATGGAGGGATGGAGAAGGCACAGAGAGAGGGGACAAGGCCAAGCTCAGTGGTGGCCTCAGTATAGGTCAACAAATAGAACAGGCAGACTTTAAGCTGCTCCATAAAGCAGCAGTCATTTAAACAGCATCCTGCAGTCCTGGCTCCAAAACAGGATTATTGTTCCCCCAGGTCTTTGAGTGTTTCCTTATCCTTCACCATCCCTGTGCCTTCTCTCCATCCTGCTCCCTTGATTATTCACTAAATGTTATGGAAGAAGCATCTGGTGACCTTTGATGGCAGCAGTTACTGGGATGCTGTGACAGAAGGGGGAAGTGTTGGGGCCAGAGGGTTTTCCAGAGGCACAAGGTGTGCTGCCAGACCTCAATGTGCATGTGGTTTTCCTTTTCACAGTTACAATGAGAGCCTCTACAGCTGCCAGCCTTGAGGAAGCCTTTCTGTCAGCATCACCATTAATTGCCCCCTCACAGTGAGTCTGTCAGCACTGCCCTCGCAGCTGCCTGCCCCAGCAGGTCTGGACACTCGGCCAGTTGCTGTTTGCAGACAGCTGAGCATTGCTGTGTGTTTGCACCCAGGTTTCCAGCCCAGGTCCTTGGCAGCAAGAACTCTCATCCAGCTGCAGCTCTCCAAGTCCTGCTGTCCCACTTCAGGCACCCAAACACTTTGGGACTCAAGAGGGCAGGGCCTGGAGTATTCTGGGAACTCCACATTGAGAAGGAGGAGGTGTCTGCAGTCACTGTGCTCCTTGCAGTGCAGGTGACAAGTGCCTGGCATTGAGTGGTGAGCCTGTGCTTTGCAGGAGGATTTACATCTTATATATTGTGGAGAGATGGAGAGAGCTCAAAGCAACAAATTGCCAGTCAGAACCAGACCCTCCACTACAAAAGAGGAGGATTATTGAGAGCTCTGATTGCAGAAGCATCTGTGAAGATGCTTGAATAGCTTCATGCCTCCTCAACACAGCCCCTTCTGAGGAAACTTTCCTGTAGCAGCTTCTCTCTCCAGCAGTCGCACAACAGCCTCGCTGCAGAGCAGGGCAAGGACAGATCCCTCTCCTCCTTCTGCAGGAGAGGAGGTCAGTCCTGCTCTGTAGATGAAGGTTCTCGCCACACGGGACGTGACCTGCGGCTCTCTACTGGCAGTGCTGGCCGAGGATGGTGGCCTTTGCCACTGTCACATTCTGAACGGGTCATACAGGCTGTGCCACTGTGTCCCATCAACCACTGGCTGCTGCAGCCCCATTCCTGCTCCCAGCATAGCGAGGCTGCATCAGTCACCTCCAAAGCCTGCACTGAGCCATGGCAAGCTCCAGAAGGCAAGGTGTCCAGGCCTCCTCTAGAGAGGTATTTGCAAAAGATGGATGTGATCTGCTGGGATCATTAAGGGGAAGTGAAAAAAAGGGCAGTGATACCTCCACCCCCAGGAGGAAAATCCATCTCTGGTAACTGAACATAGCAAGGCTGTGTCAACCTCCACCTCCCGTTCCCACTGGCAATATGTTGCTCTGGAAGGTGATCCCTTCTCCCCCTGTAACCTCTGAGGAAGCTGCTTTATCACCAGAAAGCTGACTCCTTTAACCACTTCCACCATGGCTAATATCCCAGCTCCCTATGTCCTTTCATTTACCAAGCCCTTGAGCTTCCTTCAGGGCTGGTGTCAGACTCTCCCTGCTCAGCAAAGTCTGTATTACATCTCTGCCCTGTGCTCAGTGCAGGCAGCAGCTCTGTCTTGTCAGGGCTCTCTTGCTGTACCACAGCACTCCAGTTTGTGCTCTCTCCTTGCTGTGGCTCTGCTGCCTCCCAGCCCATCCCAGAAGTGTTCCCAGCATCTGGAGATGACCTGGCTTTGTGCTCAGCAGCAGCAGGTCTTGGTCCCTGTTCACTGATGGGAACAGAGCTGCTTCCAGGCAGCTGTCACGGCTCTGTCACCACAGCCAGAGGAGCTGGAAAGAAACAAAAACACTGAATTTCACTTGGCCCTGGAATTGTGCTTCTGGGCAGTCAGTGGGGCTGAAACCACCCCTCGCCTTGCTGAGCAGCCAGGGCAGTGTGGTCGAGAGCTGGTGTTCCTGGTGCCAGCAGGACTACATCCTCTCGGGATGCCGGTGCCATTCTGAGCAGCCAGGCTGGGCATCGTCTGTCACTCACACATCCCAGCCTGGGCTTTCTCCAGCCTCACCATCCCTTTCTGGTTGAGCGTGGATTTAATGACTGTTCTTCAAATTTTTAGGGAAGAACCTTGGGCTTTTCAAAGCTGGATCCAGAGTCTGAAGAAGTTGGGATACACAGCAAAGCACAACCAGGGGCTCCCACACAAAAATCACACAGCCCTGGCTTTCCCATAGCCCATCCCATCCTGCCTGCCCTCACCAACACAGTTGTGAGGGGTCAACATCTCGTGTTTAACATCACGACATTAAGTAGCACAGGAGGGTACCAACAGGAGCAGGAGCCCAGTGCCTTGGGGTTTGCCCTCCCTGGGTTGTGCAGCATCACACCATCCACCCACCTCTCGTGCTGCTGTGTGTGCCCATCAGCCATGGTTGAGAGGCCAAGTTGTTCTTAAACATCCTTCATCTGTAGTCAATGACAGCAAGTGTTTCTGGCTCGGGGATTCTTAACTGCCCTGTCCAGCTACACTGTGGGTTTATAGACATCCATTTTTCATCTCTCTCCATCACTGCTGTGGAGGAGCTGCTCAGGTGAGCATGAATTGGTCCAGCTGTTCTCTGGGGAAGCAGCCACCAGCCATTTCTAAGCAGAATTCATCCCCTTAGCTTGTGTTTTAACCATGGTAATTCGGGAAATTTTAATCCCTATTCTACTGGGAGAAGCACGCGTCGCCATCCACCCCGGCAGAGCCAGCCCACGGCAGCCTCCACTGCGGTCAGGAGTCACTCACCTTTAGCCAGGAGCCAGGCAGCAGCTGAAATCCCTTCACACTGCACGCAAATTAGGCATTGAAAACACTCATTACAGGCAACATGACACGCCTTCATTATTCCAGAATAATTGTCTGAAAGGCTCAGCTCGAAGCACAAGCTACTTGGTGCAGGAATGTGATAAAAAGAAAACAGGAAGTGCAATCAATGCTTGTAATCCTTTTAAATAAAAAGGTACTTGCTAGTAGCTGCCAACATCTTTAAAAAGCTGTGATTTCCCCAGAGAGAGCCCTTATCAGCTATGACTGCGTGTCATTCTGGCTGTCTGTCAATCCATCAGACTTCAGTGCCACTGACATTAAGAAGCCAGGCGTTAAGATTATCACATTTACCCGTAATGTAGCACAGATTGTGTTGACATTTGGGAAGTATTCCACCACAGGAGCCATTTGACTTCAGTGCTTTCTTCCTGAAGAAAAAAATGCTTTGAAATACTCGAGGGCAGGAGCCTGTTCTGCCTGCAGCGTGCTGGCGTGGGGAGCAGGAGGAGGGTGCACAGGCAATGACCCAGGATGTATCCCAGGAATGATGCTCTCCTGTTCTTTGGCTGCAGCTGGCGTGGAGCAGGCAGGTATTTGGGTTGGCTGAGGAGGGTTCCCCCGTGCCTGTGCCCTGAGGCAGCTGTGGAGCAGCACCTGCTGTGCCACAGGGACTTGGAGGGTGAAACCCTCTGCTTGCACCACTCCTTCCTCCTCCTGGCAATCCTCCAGCCAGGAAGGCCTCAGCTCTGGCCACAACAGAGAGGGGCATATTCCAGGCTAGGCCATAGAAACAATGGTAAATGACCTAAAATGAACTGATTAATCTCTTTAAATAACTGTGAAACCATTTTCCAGAAAAAGTTAATCTACTCTAAATGGCTCTGGTGCTTTTCTTGGGCTCTAATCAATATGTGGTCGCTTGCTTTTCATGTGTAATTCACAGTAATTGCAAAAGAGCATTTTCTGAAGAAAATGACACTCTACAAGCAGAAATGCAGAGACACAAGGACCAATTGTCTTCAAATCCCAGCACAAGGCATGCTGTCAGACACACTGGTGAGCTGGAGGGGCTTCAGTGTCACAGTTCTGTGTCCTGGGTTCTTCTCTGGGAAGCTGCTGGAGGTGCTGGAGTGTGTTGTGTCCAGATGGCTTGATTGGGAATCTCATCTGCTTCCAGGTCTGGCTGCCAGGACGCTGGCCTGTGGACCCCCAGCCCACCAGCTGCAGAGAGAAGTTGGCTGCAGGATTGCAAGATTAGGCAGAGACACATCCCTCTCTTGTCACCACAGACATCGCTGAGACCCAGTGGCAGCCATGCTCCTTGCCAGGCTGTCCCATCCAGGGCTGCACAGAGGAAGCACTGCCCCTGCACAGCAGCACCCTGCCATCACCCAGAGCCTTTGTGGCCCAGGATGGGCACTGTGTGCAGAACTGGTGGAGTCAACAGCAGATCACATTCCCACATCTGTCCTGTCCCCTTCATCTCTTGCTCGAGTTCACCCCAGCTCGCCCCATCCTTGCCCAGCCTCGAGCTGTGGCTGCCTGATGGTAGGCCAGGCATCCCCTTCCAAAGAGTCTGTCATATGCTGTAAAACCAGAGCATAATTTTCCAGGATGTCATTCTAATTCTACTGAGAAAGCTTATTACTTGTGATTTACCCATAAAAGAGCCCGGTGAGTTATGCCGGTGTGTCTGTGGGTTTGCCCATCAATCCATCGCGGAGGCAGCAGGCTCTCCTCAGGGCAGGGGGAGAGGATGCAGGGCTGAGGTGAGCATGCCACTGTGATTGACACGCTGCTTTTACCGGCCCTAAAGCCTCTGACATATTCCTTTTGGCTCCGTGCAGATCCGCACTGCTGAGCTCCAGCACAAATGTCATTAAAACATGTTCTACCCATGGTACCTATAAATAATTGAGGCAGCAGGTCTGCACTGAGCTCTGTGCTGCAGCTTTCTGCTTCTCCAGTGAAGGGGCCCAGGGAGATGACCTCTCCTTCTCCCACTCACCATCTTTGACATAAAGGGGCACCTGATGCTTGTCCCCACACTAATTTCTCTTCTGCATTGCCAGGCGGTGCTCCCAGGGCTGGGAGTTCTGGGGTGCTCCCTGCAGGGAGGTGGGTGCAGACCGCCAGGATCCACACCTTGCCTTTATGGGCCATGGGCAGTGTCTGGCTCCTGCCCAGGGCACTGCCACGTGTGGATGTGTGGGGTGCACCTGGCACGTGGGTAGAGGTGAGTGATCCCAGTGGCTTGGGAGTGGTTCCTGGCTGCCGATGCCCTCCGCTTCCCACCTCACTTAAGGTTCCAGAGCTGCCCAGGGCAGCACCTGCAGGTCTCACTGTGCCAGCATGTGGCCTGCACAGCTAAACACTGTCTGAGACAGCTTAATGCACTTGGATGCATTTCCAATACTGTCACTAAATGTACGGGAAATTCACAATCCGTGGCTGAGAACACTTGTTGCTGCTGTGGCCTTGGAAGTGCAATCTATCCCTTAGCAGCTTTCCTCATTTGGCCAAGGCTGGTGAGAGCATCCAGTCCCTGTGTGAGACTCACCATGGTGTAGTACCTGCCACCCCATCCTGTTCACAGGCTGGACCACTCTGGCTCTTCTGCAAGTCATTTTGGCACAAAAGGCAAATGCCATCCTTGATCTGGGCTCCTGCATGCCAGCAGGCATGAGCTGTGGGCTGGCAGATGAGCTTGCAGGCAAGGCAGCAGTTTGGGACACCTGTGGGACGTGGGATACCCATGGTGGGACACACGTGGGACATCAGCAGGTTGCTGTCCCTGGTGAGAGGGGCGAGCTCACACCTTCAGCATCAGCCCCCTGCACCTCCCATCATGTGATTCTGGCTCCCTTCATGCCCACGAACAAGATTTTCTTTCCTCCCTTCTCATGACAGCCACCAGCTCCCCCGTGCCAGTGGGAGTCATTAGCAGGCATCACACTGGGAATGTGCAGTGTAAATATGGAACATTGATTTCCCACTTGGCTCTGCTGCAAGCAGGACCCCAGGGTGATGCTGTTCCCCCAACAACCTGCACCCATCAGTCTGACCCTGGGTGCTCCTCAGCTCCACAGGCTCCTTCCAGCTCCTGGGTTCAGGTGAGCACAGTGCAAGAGAGATGTGTCATGGCCACACACAGAGGTGTACAGGGCCTCATCCCCATTGCCCAGCACAGAGACACACATGGAACCACAGCAAGGTGTTCTGGCGATGGAGGAACCACCTCCTGCCCCAGAGGCACATCCTGGGTATGAGTGTGGCTGTCCTGCCCCTGCACACACATGTGCATGGCACTGGCACGTGCAGAGGCAGGTGCTGTCTGCGTGTGGAGGCGTGCAGCCATGCAGAAGCATGTGTGTGCTGAGGCAGACGCTGCGCTGTGCAGCGCGTGTGTGCCCTGACAGATCCTGAAGGTGTATTAAATAGCAGCTGTCGGGCTCTTCCCGAGCACAGCGGTAACACAGTTGGGACCATTGTGATGTCTTCTTAATTTAAACTCGTGTTGTCTTTCAGCCACGTGCTAATGAGGGCTAATGGGGAGATCAGCTTGCAGTTTGCCAGCGCTGCTCTGTGCATTGCCATGGCTCTGTCACTCCTGCAGCCTGGCTGTCCTCACTGGCTGGTGTCTTTCCCTGCCTTGCTGCTCTGATGGGAAGAGGGAATTGGGGTCTGCTCCCCCTGGAGCTCATGTGGCATGTCAAAAACTGCTCCACCAAGCCGACTTCAACAACAGAGCAACAAGACTCATTCAGGAAGTTGAGCCTTCTGGTGCTGTTCATGGGCAGTCCCTGGGATCTCCAGGTTTCTCTAGTGTTACAGCATCAACAGTCCCAAAAGCTCAATCGGCCCCTGTCTGGGACATCCAGAGTGCTGCCATGACCCCTCCTGCCCCTGCAGCCTCAGGACAGCCACAGGCACCCTTGGGACCCTCCTCACAGAGAAGGGGCAGCCAGGTGCTCATGGAGTCTGTGTCACCCCTGGTGCTGCCCCACTGTGCCTCAGGGTCTGCACAGGGCACAGCAGCCACTGCTACCCAGAGCAGTGATGGTTTGGCAACAGCTCAGTAACTTTTTGTCATCTGTGGGCCCATCCTGGCTTGCATGGCTGCAGTGCTGGTGTTTGGGGACAGAGAAGCTCTGCATGGGATATCTCTGCTCCACAGGGTTGGGGTGCACTGTCCCTCTCCCTGCCTGTCCCCTGCTCTCCCTGCTCTGCACTGTCCACTGGTGGACAGCAGAATCCTGTCACAGGGCTGGTGGAGGGGCTGCCCAGTGGGTTCCAGCACTGACCCATCGGAGCGGGAGCAGAGCACAGGGAGCTCCATGGTGGCTGCATCCCTGGAGCTGCTTCTCCCAGCACTAACCCACACATTTATCAGGATTAATGAAGCGTGCAACAAACAGATCGTGGAGGCAAAGAAAGCAGCAGAGACAGAGCCAGCGGCTGGCAGGGGGCAGGAGGGAGATGAGGGGGTGTGGGGACGGACAAAGCTGGACAGGGCTGCACATGAGCAGCGCACCTCCCTGGGCACACGGTCCCAGATTCCCACACGGACACACAGCAATGCACACGTTTGCTCGTCACCGTGCACACAGGCATGAAGAAAAGAGAGACAGTCTTACCAGAGATCAGCCATCAGTATTTGAAAAACAGCCATTGAATCCTAACACAGCCACTTATGCCGTATTTGCATACTTGCTTAATAAAAAATTATGGCCATTCAAAGCCCAATCATTAATTACCCAGCATATTTTTGTTTAACTCTCTCCCTTTTTTATTACAGACTAAGCTGTTTTCCTGCTTATTCAGCAAAAATTCCCTACTCTTCCACCAGGACGAGACATGCAATAAATATGTACTTATTAAGTGTGCATTACAATTGCACGAGCTGGGAGAAGTAATAACAGGCCCAACATAAAGCTGAAGTATTTATGCATGTACCTAGGGCCACTTTAGCTATTTATTTTCACAAAGAAATTAAATTAGATAGTTTGATAGCTCTCAGTGTGATTATGGTGGGAATTTACATAGGCCCAACCTGTCAGGTGGGGCTGTGTTTGACGGCACAAACCCACGATGGGGACAGGCTGTGGACATCCTGCCAAGCCAGGTGTGCTGGGCACGACTCCCTGACAGGAGGGTCAGTGCCCAGCTAACCTCCTCTACCTCCCAGCTGGGAATCCCATGGGGACATCAGGCAGCCAGGCAGAGAGGATGGGCACCAGGCAGGAAGGATGAGGCTGCCCACTGCTGGGACCACCCAGCGACTCTTTGTGGGAAACGCCGCCCTTGGAGAAAAACTGTTGGGACGTGAAGAGGGACAAATTTTCTCAGGAAAATTGCCTTTTCAAACCCTTCTCACTTGAAAGAATCCCAGTGCCTTTGTGAGTGTTTAACGCCCACAGACGCCTTTGACAGGAGATGCGACACCTGCCCAGGACAGGAGAGGGGATGGGGAGGGCAGGGCCACCCCCCTCCGGGCCCCCCGGCCCTCACCACCCTGCGGGAGGCCCCGCAATTAGCGAGCGACCTGATTAGCGCTGATTGCGCACACGCCGCCTGCAGCGGCGAGAGCCTGCGGTGCTGCCTGCGGTGCTGCCAGCTCTGCCCCACCGCGACCCCGCACCAGTCCCTGGGGCCACCCCAGGGCACAGCGGAGGGCACCAAGCCTGGGGGCACCAAGCCCGGGGCTCTGAGCCTGGAGGGGACACTGAGCCCAGGGGCCTCCCACCTCTTCGTATGGGGCTGGGACCACCTGCAGCCTCCCTGCTCCCCGGGGAGTGGCTTCCCCTTGCGCTTTGTCCCCTCGGTGTCTGACGTCCCTTTGTGCCTGTCCTGCAGGTTCCTGGTGTCTCTGAGTTATTAAAGATGAGATTTTTAAATAGCACGGAGGATGTACAAGTTTTGCGGTGTCAGCACGGGGGAGTGACAGGAGCTGCTGGGAACCAGCCCAACCCCGCCAGTGACAGTGTCCTTTAATTACAATTGATGACCTGGCGTCTCCCTTCCCTGGTGCTCATCAGCTCATTGCCTCGCAGCGGGACAATGGGACCCCAGGCCCCATCCAGCCGCTCCTGGATCTCAGTCACAGCCTGCTCTGCTCCTGCAATGGCACATGTTTTATCTGATCTAACAGAAACATTGGCAAGACGCCTTCCCAGGAGGCAGAGGAATCTCGAAGAAGTGCCCTGTGCCTGCCCATCCACGTGTACCATGGCATCGTGGTCCTGGTCATCCTGTGCCCTCCAGCTGCTGCTTGCAATGAGGGCTCACAGACAGACCAGCAGCTGCCAAGCACGGGGTGCTGTTTGCTGGCAGAGAAGTGACAGGAAAACTGCCTCTGCCCGGGGCATGGCTGGGGTGGGAGCACACGAGCTGAGCGCTGGGCTGACCATGGCTGTGCTGGCTTGCCAAGAGAAGTGTGAGAACCGCCGCTCACTGGTGGAACAGGAGGGAGCACAGCTCAGCAATTACAGCACAATTAGCTCAAACAGCAGGTTGATTGTAAATTGCAGCTCCGTGCCAGCTACAAGTACGGAGCGAATGGCTGGCGGGAGCTCTCCCGCAGCCCGGCTGTCTCTGCTCGGGTCTGAGCCAAGCGGGAGGTGTAGGGCCATGGCCCACAGCATCCCCTGCGGGGTCTCCTGGCATCCGGCCCCACACCTTCCCCTCAGGCTGCTGTGGACACAGGAAAGGTGGTGTGGAGCCCTGTGGGCTTGCTGATGCATGATTCCTTTATGGAGAGCTGCCAGGAGCAGCTCCTCAGGCAGGGGCTGTTGGCCCTTCTTGGGGCCACAGGGTACAGGAGCCACCCTGCCTTCCCAGAGCATCCCTTGCCCCATGAGCGCTCCTGGGCCTCCCCTGCTCCATGCTGGGGCCTGGACTGCCAATGGCTTGGAGCCCAAATGAGCAGTGCCACCCATGGGTCCCCAAACCAGGTGTCCAGGTTGCAGCAGCCTTGCTGGAAAGTGGATAGTTGTAACACTCCTCCTGCATCCTGTGTGGGGAGCAGCTGTAGGGGACAGCAACTGTCAGAGGGAGGACCCTCAGACTGGTCCCCATGGGGCAGGGAGGGACAGCTGAGTGTGGGCTCACCTTGCAGGACTGGCTGCAGCCAAGCAGAGAGCGTGGGCGTTGTGCTGCCAAGGCAATGTGTGGCAATTAACGTGTGCACTTCTCTTGGGAATGACCCTGCCTCAAAGCAGCCTGTTCTCTGCACCATCCCTTCCCACGCTGTCCTGCCTGGTGTACACAGGACAGGCACTGTCAAGGAATAGGAGGAGGCCCCAGGACAGGCTGTCCCTCATGCAGGTATCCTCCCTAGCCCTTGTGCAGAGCTTGAGGCAGCCTGGCTGCACCAGCCAGCGATGGAGATGTGTCAGGACTCCTGTGCAGCCCCGGGGAGGGACAGGTTTCTGGGGGCCCACATCAGAACCCCACTCACTCAGATGTGCTGGGGGAACCTGTGGTACACATGCAGGAGGGTTCAGCACTGCCCATTGGGCTTTTGGCAGCCCCTGTCCCCAGGAACAGCACCCATCTGAGAGCTGGCAGGGTGGTGCTCAGAGCCAGCTTTGGGGACGGCCGTGCCCTCAGCAGGGTGTCCTGTTGGCTCTGTGCCCCGGACTGTGCTGGCAGCAGGGCCAGCACACGTGGAGCCGTGTGCTGGGTGGCAGCAGCAGAGGGACACCGAGTCTGTGCCAGGGAGGGGCAGGAGGGGCCCCTGTACCCCGGCTGTCCCTGTGCGTGGGCTGCCGAGGGGCCTGGGGCGGGCAGGGGGCAGCGCCTGTCAGCCTGCTGAGGCTGATGCCTTCCATCTCCGAGTTACTGGCTCGTGTCAGGGCAGAGCTGGAAATGTCAGGGACTGCTGCAGGGTGACCGTGCAGAGTGGCAGATGGTCAATGATGGATTTGTCACTTCAGATTCAGGCAGTTTTTAAATATTCAGCAGAATCAGAGGTGACAGCTCATGGCAGCAAGCAGAATTTCTGTACATCTCGGTAAGACCTCCTGGCCCCCTGGGAGGGGGGCCACAGCAGGACAAACCCCAGCACCTCGCGGCAGTGGCTGGGGACAGCACAGGCTGGGACCGTGCTGTGCATGGCCAGGGCTCCCTGTGCTCCCTGTGACTGGTGACCCAGCGGTGGTGCAGGCAGGAGGCTGCTGCTGTGCTTGTTCTGCCCCAGCTGCTCCCTGTGAGCTGGAGCATCCCTGTAGCACCTGTGCTGCCCGTAGCCACCACGCTTTGTCAGCACCAGTGGATTGGGGTGTCTCAAGAGTGCTGGGGGCTCCCACCAGCCCCACACAGGAGCTGGCACTCCCCAGACCTTTGGTGATGGCCGTGGCAGCCACATTCTTAGGAGAGCGAGTGTACAGGAGAAATAGGGCTTTGGGTAGGCTGGCAGTGCCAGGGGTGTGGGCAGAGCCAGTGGTGGGCTCAGCTGAGTGTGCAGCGTAGCTGGATCAGCCAGGAAGAGAGATGAAGCTCAGCACAGCCTGCAGAGCCACCCTCCAGAGGGTCGTGCTTCTGGACAGGGAAGAGGGTGCCTGCTGGGGTGCATGCAGGTGCTCTGCAGATTCCCACTAAGGCAGGGCCAGCACTGCAGTGCTGTGCAGCAGGTCAGGGCAGACTGTTTACAGTGATTCCTTCCAGAACTGTTGGAGCAGCCCAGGTCCCACTGATGGTTATGAGGAGCAGTCACCAGACACTTCTCCTCTCTGGTGCTTCTTCCTGTGGCACAAGTTATTGTTCAGAGACTGCCTTGTACCTGGCCAGGGCTCTTGCGGGATGTGGGAAGGACATGGCCCTGCAGAGCCAGCAGGGTCCTTCCCAGCCAGGGAAATGTCTCCTGTTGCAGGAGGCAAAGAGCCAGGAAGGAGTGTGGGCCCTGGCTGATCCGAGGGACATGGGGCTTCCCCTCCCTGGGGATATGCATGGCTACAGCCACTGGCAGGAGGTCAGTGCAGTAGTGAACACGCTGGCCCTAGAGGGCAGGGGATGCAGTATTGACTCTGCATCCGCTGTGCTGCTGCCTTGAAGAGCTCTCTGCTCATGCCAGCTGGATTGGCTTGTCTGTCCCTGTGCTGCAGCTCATCAGGTGCATCCCTGACCGCAGGGCACTGCCGCCCACGCACATTTGCATCAAACCTTGCTAATGGTGCTGGTCCTCCTGCACATCCACCACGTGAGCACAGGTGCCTGGCTGGGGGGCATGAGCAAGGGGATGGCATGATCCCCCTGGTCCTGCTCTGCTGCAGTTGGGCCTGGCTACCCTCCCTGCCTCCCCCCAGCCCAGGGAGCGGTGCCCTTGCTGTGCAGATTTGCGGTCCAGTCTGCCCATGCAACCTGCAGGGTGGGCAGCACTGAGAGGGCTGTGCTGTCAGGGCTGTCACCCTGTGCCCCAGAAAGGAAAGCACCTCCGGTTTGGAGTGAACAGGTGAAACTGCAGCCCCTTCCTGCCACTGCCCAGCCCTGCCAGGAGCCTGACAGGTAACCAGTGATTAATGTTGAAGTCAAACCCTTCCACCAGCTGCTGTGCAGCAGCACTGCAGCCCCCACTAGGGAACCCCAGGAGTGCTCACAGAGCACCCTGAATGCCATGGCTCTGCAGCACCACCCTGCTCCACAGAGCTGACTCCTCTTCATTACTGTGTCTGCTGTGAACAGCCTGTGCATGGGCTGCGTGATCGCAGCAGCTTCCAGCAGAGCCAGTTCTCTGCAGCCCAGCCCAGTGCCAAATTCTTCTTCCTCCATTAGGTGCTTCTCTGATCAGCAAGCAGAAGGCAACTTGCTGGTCAGACTCTCCTGGAAGAGCTGAGCTTGGCTCTGGCTCCAGCCTGCGCTTAGAGCAATTTAATATCAGCAGCAGGAGGGGATGGGGAATTAATTTTGGTTGCTGCCACCCCTTCGGGCCACACCTACGTGTGCTGGGTAGTGCAATGTGCTGGCTCCCTCCTTCCTCTGCTGAACAGCTGCTTGAATTTCCTTGTCCTGCCTTCATCCCTCCTTGCATTAACTGTTTCTCAGCCACAAAACACTGAAGGGCTGCAGCCAGCTCTGCCCAACAGGCTTGGCCCTTCTGCTGATGGAAAAGCACAAAGCTTTCAAGGAAAGCACAGGCCATAAATCAGGGGCAGCATCAGCATCAGGCAGCCCTTGGCTCTGAAGGGGCCGTGCAGGGCTCACAAGCACAGCTCAGGTGCTGGTGGCCACCAGCCCCTCCAGATGACTGCAGTGGGACTCTCAGGTGGCTGCAGAGCTGCTTTACAGGGCAGCCCCATGCAGCAGTGGGGTGTCAGGTCACTCAGCACAACAGGCTGTGCCCCCATCCCTGAGAGAGACAGCACAGGATGTGCCCCAGCTCAGGTGGTGGGTGGTAGTGGTGGGTCTGGGGGGTTCTGCCTGAGGAGGTGGGCTGAGCACTCACCCTGCAGAGGGGCACAGCTCCAGCTGGCTCTGAAGAGGTTAAATCTTTCTAATCGCTCAGTAAGACCTTCTCTAAGAATTTATCTACTTTCTGCCTTCCAAGAACATATGGATAAAATCCCCCTGAGCGGGACTTACATTTATAGCATCTATTACTGAGATCAAGGTTAATCCAGAGTAATCTAATGGGGTGAAAAGGACTTTATATAAATCTGTTTTAATCTATGGGACATGATAGCCTGACAAGGCCATCAGAACACTCCTGTGCCACTGCTGGGGTAGGGAGAGGTGCCAGAGTTGCACAGGGGATGCAAGCAGGAGAGCTGGCTCATCCAGCACCCACCAGTCCGAGTGCAGAGGGCAGGGTCAGGACACTGGCAGGGTTGGGACCTGGCTTGCAGGGCCCAGAGCCAGGCTGGCTGTCCTGGAGTGCAGCTGCTGCTGGTGGCTCCAGAGGGACTGAGTGGCCCTGTCCCTGTTGGGATGTTGTGCTGTGGGACAGGGAGCCAGTAAATGCTCTAAATTAACAGCCATCCCTGATAAGAGCAATTGATCCACACTTAAAAAGAGAGGATTCAGCAGGGAGAGACAGAAGGTGAACTTCCACGGCTCCCAGCACTGTGGCTGCATCCTGTGTGCATGCCTGTGCTGGGGACTGGTTCTCCACTGCAGCTGGTGCCTGCAGCACATGCACAGGACACTCCAGGCAGGCAGAGTGGAAGGACTGGCCCTGGCAGGATGTCACACTGGTCTCTACTGCATCCCTTGTCCCCCACAGCTGGACCAATGCACCCACTCTAAGCTGCATAGTGTCAAGCCCTGCTCCCACTGCTCCCATTGCACCCTCTGCTCCCATTGCTTCCTCTGTTCCCATTGCTCCCTCTGCTCCCCATCCTGCCACCACTAGGCTGACTCCAATCTGAGCCCTGCAGCTGTGCCTGGTGTCTGGGGATGTGCTGAGCCCCAGTCAGGCCTTGTGCTGAGGGCAGCCCATGCTCACCATCTGCCCAGGCAGCAAGGCACAGGAGCGAGTCCCACCGACACAGGAGGACACATAACACAGTTCTCCAGAGCCTGGCATGTCGTTTTACATCTGCTCAGATGGAGACTGAGTTATCCAGGTCCCTGAGTCCCAGACCCGCCAGAAGACAGTATCTCAGCTAAACGATGCAAAAATGATTTAATGGAGGGAACTAATCAAGGAATCCAAGAGAGACTGCTCACCAAGGGCTGATGCAAGATTCAATTAAACTGCAGCCTTTGTGGGTTCACCATTTTAATTTTCCACAAATTAGCTTAAAAAAGGTATGGAAATGAAGATATTAGATTTTTTTTTAAGTCAAAAGGAAAAATCCTTTGAGGATTATATTAGCTATTTCGCTTTAACAAACATAATTTCTATACTCATTTTCTTGTTTTAATCTCAGCTGTTGAGATACTCTTTCCATTCCAGCTCCAGAGTCAGTGTGGAAGGCTGTTAACCCTTCCCAGAGCAGGTCCTATAGCCCAGCTGCTGCAGTGCTCTGCTCCCATGCCAGCCACAGTGCTGGGGTGAGGGCAGCAAGATGGCATGGGCACCCTCCTTGGACAGCTGGGTGCCAGTGCAGGAGCACCAAAACAAGCAAGCCCAGGCTCACAGTAGTGATGGAGATGCCTCCCCAGTTCAAGGGCTCTGTTCCATCCCTGCTGGCGTCCGGCCGGTTGGACAGAGCCTGGCTGTGAGTGATTCCAGTGTGGACAGGGCTGTGGATCCACCCGGGGCTGCAGCAATGCTCAGCTCCAGACACCCCACATTTCCTGTAACTTCACCTGCTTTTTGCCCTCAGGCAGCTGGAGATAAACACGGAGTAACAGTGTTGTGTGTCGGCTGTGATTTGTCTTCTGCAAGAGTATGTCTTGCACCAAGGGTCTCCTGTGAGCAATAACAGCTGCGGTTACAGCCCTGCTTCCGCTGGCACCGCTGGCCTGGCACGGCCGGCCTTTCCCTGCCCTGGCACATCTGGCCTTTCCCTGCCCTCTGTGGCACAGCCCTTCCACTGGCAGCTGCAGCTCTGGGCTCGGCTGGAGGCTGCTCTCCGGCAGGAGCAGTTCCTTGAAAGTGTCAGGGCTAATGGCTGGTTCACCAGGCTTTGCCTGGCCCGACAGCCTGCTTCCTATCCCAGGGATTTGTGTTGCTGTCCCTGAGTTCCTGCTCATCAGTGCACAGTGCACACAAGTCCCCAGCAGCAGCAGCACGTACTGGTGCAGGGGTTTGGGCAGGACCACACTGGGTCTGGCTGGGCCACCCTGGCCCCAGGCAGGTCCCATGGTGCTCGGGAGTATCATCCACAGGTCCCTGCTCCTAGGGTGGGGGTAACTTGTCCTTGCCCTCTCGTCCCACCACTGCCTGCACCTCTGGCACTGTCCATTGGGTCCCACATCCACTGTTCCACCCTGCTTGCTCCTTCCTGTCCTGCACTGTTCCCTCCCAGTCCCCCACTTGTCCCGTGGCAGCATCATCTGGCTCCTGGGTGACCTTCAGCTTGCGGCTCCTGGAAGCACCTCCCTGTCCCCTTCCTGTGTGCCTCGAGCTGGAAGGGAGCTTCATTTGTCACTGTCTCTTTTAAAAGGTCCAATCTCTTCCGTGGGGTCACCTGGCTGCTCTGCCAGCAGCTCCTTGTGCTGGCACAGCTCTGCTGCAGCCGCCGCAGCTGCCAGTCCAGGATGCGTCATCCCTGTCCCCTTGTCCTTGGGGTCCTGAGTGGTCCCTCCGCTGCCCATGGGTGGAGAAGGACTCGCAGTCAGAGCCCAGCCCACAGGTGTCTGCAGCCCACAGTCAGGGGCCAGGGCATTCCCTCCCCTCCTCATGGAGAGGGGCAGCAGAGCCAGGGACACGGGGCCTGTCCTGCACCAGCCTCCCGGAGATGGTCCCGGAGCAGTAGATTGTGCAGGGCTGGCTTGGCCCCATGGCACAGGTCTGGCAGTGGAGGCAGTGGCTGGGACCCTCCCCACCCTGAACACATTGAGCACTGAGTGGAGCTCAATGCAGAATTAATTTGTCATATTGACACTGATCGTTTATTAGGGAGCAGAGTGGAGCCCATTCATTTGAACAAAAAACATTTCATCTTATCTCCTGCCTTTTCATGCCTCAGCTCTCACTCTTTAACCTTGGACAACGAGACATTCATAATTTCCTCACTGGCTCTATGGCTCCTCTAGATAAGAAACTTATTTTTTAATCTTTCTTTCTATTGAATTTTAAACATGTTCCATTACAAAACCTGATGCATATAACAACATGTCTCGCCCAGCATTAATGTGGCCATTCTGTGCTGCAGCCTCTGCCCTGAGCCAAGCTCCTGGCCCTACCATTCCCTGTAGACCAAAGGCCAGGGACCAGCTCTGCTTTTCCAAATGGTCGGGGGGGCTCTGGCAGTGGTGCAGGGGCAGGCAGGGCAAAGGCAAGCCCCTGCTCTGGGGACAGCGTGACACAGGGGTGCTGCCAGCAGCCATAGGGATGGGGCACAGGTCTGCAGGGCTGGTTCTGCCCACTCCAGGGATAGCAGCCTGTGGGACTGCAGGGGAGTGGGTGCTGCAAGAGGAACATGCTGTCACCAGCTGATGGTTTTCAGCAGTTCCCCTTTGCTCTAATGTGGTCTGAGCTTGGGGAAGTATTTCTTGTTTGGGGATGGTCACTGGGGAGATGATGGGGGACTGGGAACTCTTGCAGTGCCACACTTGAACCCCACTGCACCCCCATAAAGCAGTGCAGGGTCTGCCCAGCCTAGGGCCATGAGCAGCTGCAGAGAGATTCTTTTCATTTCCAGTCCACAAAGCTACTGCCCTGACAGTAAATAGCCTCACCAGGGCCCCTACAAGGAGAGGCCACAATTGCTTTCCATGTGCAGGAGAGCCACAGAGATAAGGCTTTCACCTCCAAGGCTCTGCTGAAAAATTAGGGATGGGAGGTGGGAGGGAGCAAATTGAGATAAATGAGTGTGCTGCATGGCATCCTGCCTGCAGGATGCTGCAATAAAAAATCAGTAAATAAAAAATCACCAGTCTTTATCTGGTCAGAGCCTGAATGGGTTGTGTGATAACTATAACGGATGAGCCTGCCATGAGGGCCTCTGAGAGGGACCTGCTGGCCCTTGTGCTACATGGGAAGGCATCTGCTGGCACTGGGGACACGGCAGTGGCACGTGCAAAGGGCCAGGTCAGCAGCTCTGCTGTGGCACGCTGGGTCCTGCCCCTCTGAGTGCACCATGCTGGCTGCTGCACCAATCCCAGGTGGCTCTGGGAAGGGCTTGGCTCCTTCCTCAGTGTGAAATGCACTTTTCCAAGTCGTCCTTCACAGTGAGGAAAAAGGCAGATCAGATGCCGAATTAGCCTGCGAGAGCCGTGTTCCCGTCTCTCTTATCTAACTCACTGTAACAAGCTCTTTGCATTTATTCTACCAAATGTGCTGCAGAATTGCGTTACAGCTCATGGCTGCGAGCCATCTGTAGAGAGAAATCCAGTTATACCTTGTATAATAAGTTCCTGACAATCTTACAGAGGACTCCGGGTCATAAAAGTCTCCCAGTTTTATCGCCAGTAACAGACACGGAGAGAAATTAAGTTGTCTTATCAAATTTAGATAATATATATCCCTCTGGAGTGGAAGGTTTCTGATGGATCTTTTACAGTATTAGAACATTTAGAGGGGTGAAGAGAAACACACAGTGGGGGTGGGAGAGCAGTGGGGTGCAGAACACCCCGGGGCACCCAGGAGCAGGAGGCTGGTGGCCGCTGGGCAGAGAGCGGCCCTGGGGAGCCCTTGGAATGCAAAAGGAGGCGAAGGCTGTTTGCAGGCAGGAGCCGTGCTGAGAGGTGGGCTCTGCTCCTGCCTGGCTCGCCGTGAGCACTCTCATGCAGCTATTAATGAAAGCAATAACCGCCAGCATCCTCACACAAACGCCCCTTCCCGCTGCCTCCTGCGCCAGTCACTGCAGAGAGAAGGAGCCACAGGGTGTCTGCTGAGTTCCAAGGTCCTGGGATCTATTGAAATCAGGAGCCAAGCCCTGCAGGGAGGCTTGGGACATGGGATTTTCCTGCCGTATATCTTCTGTGTCCAGTGCAGGGATGAGGATCCAGAGTTCTGGAAGGGTCCTGCTCCAGCGACCTGCACAGCATTGGTCCTGTCTGGGCTCTCCTTGCAACAGCTGGCAGGGAAAGGAGCTCTGCTCCACTCAGGCAGTAATTTTAAGTGCCCTGGAGAAGGGTCCCTGCTGATTCCATTGCCCAGAGCTTGGCCTGCCCCTTCCCCTGGCTCAGGTGTGAAGACTCCTGCAGACAGGAGGCTGAAACAGGGATGCTCGCCACATGCACTGACCTGTGGCCCCTGACCAGCCTCTCCATCCTGGGGGACCAGCTGCCCACAGGGATGGTGCTGGTGGTGTGGGAGTGCTGGGATCCTCAGCACACCTGCTCTCTGTTCAATATTTAGTTCCTGCAGAGGCAGAGTGCAGTAGCCATGGCAATGCAGCGGGCAGGCCCAGCGTCGCCAGTGCGCCGTTTATTATGAGCTGAGCAGTCTCGGGCACTGGGGATGCAGACACATGCCTCCCCCGAGAGCCCTGTGCTAATAAAAAAATGAACCCTCACTTACTGATCTCTGTATTTTTAAAGATTGGTTACTCTGTCTTTTCCTTTTTAATTCATTTTTAAAAAATCTATCTTGCCGTTCAGCACAGAATTATCTGTTTAGCACCGTTGTTACTTTAATCACAATTAGCTTTCCCACTCCATTAATAAGACTCTCAATAGTGCTACATCACGGGAATGTGCCTTCACAGCCATCCTGGCACTCTGCCAGGTCTGATGCCCAGGGTTTGTTCTCCCTCCAGCGCTGGCAGCCAGTCCTGTCAGTGCAGTGCTGTGCACTCATCTCCATCGCCTCTGTGCTTCGAGGGGTGCTGAGCCCCATGGCCGGGCAGGCTCCAGGGCGGGCAGGCGCTGGCAGCACTTCCCTGGAAGGCTTGCTGCTGAGCTGGAACTGTTCCTGCTCCTGGCAGGAGGAGCAGAGAGGCTGGGAATTAGGATTTAACCTCAAGAGTGGGTCAAGAGACTACCTCGCCTCCCCACATCTTTTCTTCAGAGCGTTTGGTGAACAATGCATGCAGCAGGCTTTTTATTTTTGTGTAGAAACGTGTGTCTAATGAATTAGCCACGGATTGGAGCCTAACATGGGTAATTTACACTGAACATTCGCTTGCTCAGAATCATCCATCAATTTTGTACCACATTAAAACCCACGTCCTGCCCTGGGAGTGCATGGCTGGTGCTGCACCTCGAGACTCCCCCCAGCACAACCCTTGGTGCCCTTTGACTGCACCAGTGCCCTCTGCAGAGAGGGGGACTGGTGTGCCACAGGCTGTGGTCACATCGGTGTGGCCCCTCTGTGAGCAATGGGATTTGCTCAGGACCCATTGGCACGAGGTGGGCAGATGCACAGGTTCTCTGTCCTGCAGCCTCTGGGCACAGGGTGTCCCTGTCCCAAGGCACTGGGGTCAGTGTGAAGCCCTGCTGAGTGTTCAGTCCCTCAAAATCACACACAGCTTTTCTGCTGGGATCTGTGTCCCCTCGGCTTATGGTGTTGCATGAGCCTAAATTGCATACCCGGGGACTGGCTCCAGACCCAGAGGAGGATGCTGCCACCAAAAGCCACCATGGCCAGAACATGGCACCTGCAACATCCGTGGCGTGCAGGGGAGTGGTGTGTGGCTGTGCCCGGGTGCAGTGGGTGCTCACCCCTTGCTCAGCAAGACCAGGTCCCCTCCTCCCTCTGGCCTTCCCACCACTGCAGGCACACCCTCCCCTCCACCCCCTCGGGGAAGGATTACACGAGGGAATTGCTGGCACGGGCATAATTGCAGAGATAACTGCTGATTGTGGAGTTTGCAAACAAAAAATAGAGTGGCCGGGGTCAGTCATAATTGGTAAATATTTGTCTATCTAATCAAAAGGCCTTTTAATTAACAATTTTCTTCTTGCAACTGGTTTAATTTTTTTTTGAGAACTTCTGCAGGAAGTCAATTAGACCCAACAGATGGCGAAGAACATCCCAGCATCAGCACATCCTGCCATCTGCCACCTCTGAAAATGGCAGCCCCACCAAGCCTCATGCCCCATGGCAGCCACCCCTGGGAAAGGGCAGCCCTGTCCCTTTGCCCCCCATGGACCACAGGCGGGTGAGATTCCCTCAACAGGAGTCATGCATAGCCAGTGCTGGTGCAGATTCTGGGACAAGTGGAGGGGCCCAGGAAGCTCCTGATTTCCTGGACTGCCTGACCCACATGTTGGGGCCTCTGGGGCTGCAGCTCTGCCCCAGGCATTTTGCCTCTTTTTGCCTCTCCCTGGGCAGCTCTTGAGCCCTGACCCAAGCAAGCAGCAGGCAAAAAGGCAGCTCTGCCATGCCACAGACTGGCTCCTGGCAGCACCAGCAGCTGGCACAACTCAAGGTAGGCACGGCTCGCCCTGCTGAGAGGCTCTGCCCCAAACCCAGAGACCGTGGCACAGTTCCCCTGCCTGATGCTGCCCATTGGGCTGCCTGGCCCCTGGTCCTCAGGTGGACTGTCCCTGCCAAGCTGGGGCAGAGCTGCCCAGCCCTTGGCAGAGAAATGCCTGCAGAGACACAGGGCACTGCCATTTGGGGACACAGGGCTCTGCTGTGCAGGGACACAGGGCTCTGCTGTGCAGGGACATAGGGCACACTGGCTCACATCCCCCCTGCCCTCCCCGCTGTCCTCCCCTCCACCTCGGCAGGAAGGGCTCCTCTCCGCAGGTGAGCTGGCAGCACTCGCACCTGCTGCTCTCCACAATCAGGAGATTGCTGTGCACAAGAGGCAGCTGACGCATCTCTTCCTCAATCAGCTGCTCTTCACGCCCAGCTCCGTGCCACTCGCTGTGCCACTCTCTGTGCCACTCGCTGCTGATTGCCCTTTGTCTCCTGCAAGGCCGCGCTCGGTGGCAGCGCAGGCAGCGGGGCCAGGGCGCTCCCATGGCGCTCCCGTGGTGCGGTTTTGCCTTCCACCCCCCATGAACCCACAGCCCCCAGCAGGGGAAGATGCTGGGGCTCTCCCAGCTCCGGGGGTTTATCCCAGCATGGGCTTGAGGGGAGCCCCGGGGACGGGCTCTCTGCAGGCTGCTGGCTTTGGCCCCGCTGGATGCAGGACCCTGCTGCTCCTGCCCCGGCTCCTGCCCCCAGAAAGGTGTCCGGAGAGCCTGCAGCCGGCTGCTCCAGAGCTGTCTGGTGATCAGCCATGGGGCAAGCGGAGGGTCCTGCAGCTGACAGGGCAGGGAGAGACCCAGGTGAGCTGGGAGCCGGGCAGAGCGCCCGTGCCTCAGGGCTGGGCACAGGGCAGGGAGGTACAGCTGCCCCGAGCATCGCTGCCCAGCCACGCCACTGGAACTTCTCCAAAGCACCAGGGAGCAAAGCACCTAAATCTTTCCTGCCAGGCCCTCCGGAGATGTCCCCCTTTATTCACAACTGCTTTTTAATTGCCTTTTGTCAATTACAACGAGATGGATCGGGTTCCTCGGGGAGGCAGCAATTAGCGCAGGGATGAATGCCGAGGCAACCAAGCTCCCTCTGCACGCAGCAGTGGTGATTTGTAAACCTGTCACCCAGGCACCGAGCTGCGCTTCCAGCCACGGCGGCCGCACGGCCTCACGGCAGCGGGAGCAGCATCGCACCTGCCCCCGGAGCGACGGGACCTGGCACCCGCCCCGGCCTCTCCCGTGCCCCTCGGTGCGGCTCCGGGAAGGGGGTGTCCGGCCGGTGGCCGGGCGGGTGTGCCCCGCCGATGGATGTTGGGGCGCACGCAGGGCAGGGTGAGGATGGGAACACGGTGCCAGGGCCGGTGGGAGCTGCTCTGGACAGGCTGGGTGGTAGGTGCCCCTCTGGACGGGCCACCACTCCTGCCAGAAAGAATTAACACCTACAGTTTCCAGCTGGCTGTGGCCAGCCTCCTAATTAGATGTGGTGACAATGGCAATTAGTCATCCATGTTCCCCAGTGCGGTGCCTAGGATGTGCAGGAGCTCTGACCAAGTCGCTGCTTTCCACGCCACAACTCCAGGTGTCCTGTCCATGGCTCAGCCTGCACAGACACACTGCCTGCCACTGCACAGCCACCACAGCTGACTGTCCTTGAGCTCGGGATGCTCTCGTTCATCCCAAATTCATCCAAAATTTTATGACAACTTGGTCAGTCATCTGACAACCTGGGCAGGGGTTGTCTTGGCTACACCCAGAGGTTCAGCCTGCCTGAGGCTTGCTCTCCTTCACACCCATCCCTTCCTGGCACTCACTGATATCTCTCACCATCCTGGTCCCAGTTCTGCAGGGCTTTGGGCACCAGGGACATTTGGCCATCAGGCCATGCAGCAGCCACTGCCTGCTCTCCCTGAATTCACCCAACCCTCCCTCTCTGCTTCATGGCCTTTGTCTAATTCCCTACGCCCCTTTCCTATTTTTCTTCTTGACAGAAGCAGCAGGCTCATGCATCCAGAGACTCCACAGCCCTTTCTTGTAGCTGTAGATTAAATTTCCTAGCTCAGTGTCTGCTGACCTCTGGCTGAGTCACTATGCACAGGTGTCCTCCCATCCTCGGGAGCAGCGGGCAGTCCTGGTGGTACCAGAGCCTGGAGCAGCAGGCAGCCCTAGTGGTACCAGAGCCTGGGGAAAGGGCACATGCAGTGACACAGGGCAATCCCTGAGAGCCTAGACAAGCTGAGCTGGACTGAGCCAAGCCCTGCCAGCCTCCTGGGCTGCAGGCAAAGAGGAGGGGCAAATCTTGTGTGGGCCCAGCAGCCAAACTCTGCAGAGCATCCCCCATCTCCTGCTTCCCTCGCTCCACTCTGTCCTTGACCCCGGGGAGGGTGCAGCGTGAGGAGGGAGCCCGGCTGCTCTAATTAAACCATGTTTGCAAACTCCCATGGCAAGCATCACTAATTATAATTAGGGAGAGCAGATCTGCCTTCCCTGCCTCTTGGACATGTGAACAAGCTCCCTGCATGCTGACCAGGCTTGGAGGGCACTGAGGGCTGGCACATGGCACTGCTCAGCATCCCCTGAGCTGGGCACATCCCCAGAACAGCCTCCATGGGGCAACAGCACCATTGGAGCCCTTGGGCCGGGGGTGCCAGGCCAGGAGCAGAGTGCCACAGTGCAGCTGGCACCGACCCCTGCACCCAGGCAT
Organism: Climacteris rufus; assembly: GCA_013398175.1. Lineage (NCBI taxonomy): Eukaryota > Metazoa > Chordata > Aves > Passeriformes > Climacteridae > Climacteris > Climacteris rufus. The sequence goes on along the minus strand of VZRZ01005095.1, from coordinate 518,840 downwards.
GGCGTGACTGCACCCCGCTCCCTCAGCACGCACTCTTCATGCTTGAACCATTGGCCTAACGATTTCAGGTTTTCCCCCATTTTCCTGTATTATTATTTGTCGTTGTTCCTGTTGCAGTTCAGTGACCATGAATTATTGAGCGTCTGCTTGCTCAGTAACTCTTTACTTCCACCTCGGCACACTGCTGCCTGCGTGGGACGGCCGCCAGCTCCTGCCCCCGGCCCCTCCTGCTGCCGCGGGACCCTCGCCACGCTCGGCACATGCCAGGGCCCCACACACTGCTGGGGCTGCGGGCCAGGGGCCACACAGGCTCTGGGGCCAGCAAAGGGCCTTTCCCTGGCTCCACTCCATCAGCACAAGGGCTCTGAGCCATGGGAGCCCTGGTTGGGACTTGGGATGCAGTGGGATGTACTGGGGGCTTTGCTGTGAGTGCTAGTGGGGCAGTGCTCACAGGGATGAGGGGAACTTGCCCAGCACCCATCCCTGCTGGCAAGAACTCTCTGTCCTTCCGTAAGCAGGGACATGTTGGTCATCATTGTGCTGCCCTGGTGGTGGTGGCAGGACAGGGGTTGGAGCCGAGGCTGTGCCATGGTGTTTGCAGGAGTGAGGAGGCTCCTGGTGGGTGACAGTGCCTGTGCAGGCCACCAAGGCACAGGGAGGGCTCAGGCAGAGCCTCCTGGTGCCCCAGAACTGCTCTGGGCAACGGCACAAGCATTGGGGATGAGGAAGGGAGACTCATGTCAGCACCCAGCCAGCCTGGGATGAGAGGACTGGGCTTTCCCAGGGCTGTGGAACAGGTCCCTCCCCTGTATCATGCTCAGGATGCATTTGCCCGGGGCAGAGGGGAGCCCCAAAGTTTTAACCCACCCAGGGTGGGTGTGAGGACACAGGTATGGCCTGTGCAAGTGGGAGCCACTGGGCATCCTGGGGCAGACATGATGTGGCCAGGAGCTGCTGCCCTCGCAGAGCCATTGCTTTTCCTGCACTGCTTTTGTACTTGGGCGGAGTTGAGAAATCTCTGCTGGTACTGTGGGATTTCACAGACATGAAGGATAAAGTCTCTGAACTCCCACAGCTGCATTTTCTGAGCACTGCAACACTCCGATACCTCTGAAACACTATTAAGCACCTGGTGCTGGTTTGTCTTTGCAACTGTGTCCCCTAAATAAATCCCTTCCCCATGCTGAGCCATGCTAATGGCCTATTGTTAAATGGCCAGGCAGCACACTGTAAGCTCAAGTCATTATTTTTTCCACTCATCGCTGGGAAAAAATCTCTCTCCAGCATGCATCTTATAGGATAAGATTGAATCTGGGAAGCTGCAAGCTCCTGTGCAGGGCATGTGCCCCTTGCCCTGAAGCATCAGATGGGGGCCACTCAGGCTCCCACAGGGCTCCTCAAGGGAAGCAGCAAGGGTTGGCCATCACCGAGCCGGATCAGGCACCTCAGTGGTGGGACAGGGCAGCACCAGGGCTGCGGAGCAGCATTGCAGCAGCTCCTCCATCAGGGTGGGCTGGCAGCACCCACAGGGACCCTCAGCCCCTCAGACTGTCCTGGACCCACCAGCCCCACTGGTCTGCCCTGTTGTGAGCCTGGGCAATCACTGCCTGATTTTGGGCTACCTGCAAGGCCGGCCAGGGAATGGGCCCTTGGCACACGTTCCCGGCACTGCCTCCCACCCCGGCTGCTCCCTGGCACCCACGCCTCTCTCTGTCTGCCGCCACCTCGCATGTAAGAGGCTCCCTGGGAAACTCACTCCATTTTTTTCCTTTAACCTTGAAATGCAATTTCCTCCCCAAAATATCCTTTTTCCTGTAAACAACATCTCTTTAGTGAGATTACAGCAGAAATCCCTGAGCTCCCAGGTCCCGGGTGCTTTATCACCTGGTGAGCCCCATCCGTCACGGCCACGCGTGTGTTCTCCGCACCCCGCCCTTGCCGACGGGTGATGGTCTTTTCATCATTTTTACAGATTTATTTTACAATAATTTAATTTCATCCTCAGCCCTGGAAAGACGAATTGGCCCCTGATGTGACTGGGGATTCAGAGCCAGTCTCATAAATTTGCCGCCTCTACACAAAGCTCTATTTGGAGTCCCCAATGCAGCTGTGAGCGAGAGTCCTTAAACAACAGGGGACGGGCTGTAAATCCCACATGTGGCAGAGGGATGCTGTGGCGCCAGCGCTACTCTCTGAGCCTCAGCCTGGCCTGGGGGCTCTGGGTGGCCACAGGGACAGCAAAGGGCACGGGGCTGGGAATGGGGCAGGCGGGGCTTTGCCACAGCAGATCCCATGTGCCACCAGGTGCTGCCAGTGCCCGTGTGCCAGGGCTGCTGCAGCATTGCTGGGATGCCACCTGCCCACATGGGCAACACTGCACAGGTGCCCTGGAGTGACAAGTGCCCAGGACTCATCTCTGCCAGCACGTGTCTCACTTCCTGACTCACTGGAGCTGGTGCTGGGCCGGGCACAGGCGTCAGGGTGGTGCCGCCAGCCCCGCCACCAAGCTCTGTGCATTCCTACACATCTGTGCTCCACGCATCTGGGACTTGCTGTGCTTTTGCTGCGAGAGGCTTGCCAATGTAATTAAACTCGAGTGACTCCCCTGCCCCCAGGCACAGCCCCTCATTTCCCTTTGATTTATTATGTCTCCTTAATTTATTTAAATGAGCCTCGGTGTTTGCACAGGCTCGGAGGGGGCTGGCTGGAGCTGTAATTGCCGTAGCGAAGGGAAGGCAGCGGGAGGGCTCCAGGGGGGATCTGCAGGGGTGTGCACTGTGGGGCAGGGGGCTGTGGCCAGACCCCCAGCTGAGCCCCGGGCATGGAAAGTGCCTTTGGAGCAAAGCTTCCCACACATGTGGTGGTGGTTTGGCCCCTGGCACTGGGCTGTGCCAGTGCCTGGGGATCTGCCTCGGTGGGGCTCTGTTGGAAAGGCTGAGCATCTTTCGGGGCTGGTGCAGGGGCATCTCCCTGGGGCATTGCAGGGCACTGTCTGCCCTGGCTCTGAGCTGGCAAAGGCAGGGGATGGAGTGGCTCAGTGGGGAACCCCTGCTCAGCCACGCACCCGGAGTGCACAGGGTTTGGGGTCCAGGCAGATCTCGCTGTGGTTCCTGGCCAGGTGGGAGAGGTGTGTGGGACCACAGGGGAGCCCATGGCACAGCTCCAAGGGGTCACTCTGGGCTTGAGGCCAACAGAGGTTCCTCTCACTCCCTCCATCCGCTCCTCCTGCCTCCTCATGGCCCTGCTCCCCCGGCTCCTGAAGGAGCATCAGGTGAGCAGGCAGTGTTCCTCCTGCCTGCCCCTGCCTCCTGCCTGCCCCATGCGCCCTGCCCGCCCCGTGCCTGCCCTGTGCCTGTGCAGCCTCATGCCTGGCTGGGCTCTGCGCCGCCGGCCCTGCCTGTGTTTGCACAGCTGATTGTTCCCAGCTCGGCGTACTGCCTTGCACTTGTCCCTGTTGAATTTCATCCTATTTTTTCCAGTCCATTTCTCCAATTTGTCAAGATCATTTTGAATTCTAATCCTGTCCTCCAAGATACTTGTAGTCCCTCCCAGCTTCGTGTCATCTGCAAATTTAATAAGCACTTTCTCTATTCCATCATCCAGGTCCTTAATGAAAACATTGAGCAAACCAGAACCAGGGCAAGCCCTTCGCCATCCAAGCAGACCGACACGCTCCGTGCTCACCGCACTCTGCCCAAATATGATGGGAAAGGGTACCAGAGCTTTGCCCTGTTGGCTGTGCCTCACTGCATCCCCCAGCTCGCATGGGACCTCTCTGCTTTGCTGCCCTGGAGAACCATGGTGTGCTGCCAGCATCAGGGGAGACAGTGCTAGCCTGAGGCTGGGAGGGGACAGGGGTTCGCCTCCAGGGGGGCTCCAGCTTGTGCTACCACTGGCCAGCACAGTGCCAAGGTCTGGGAGCAGCTGCCATGTGCTGAACACTATGGGGCCATGCCCCACAAACGCCTGCTGTGGGACATGCCAGAGGCACAAGGAGGGTATGTGGAGCAGTGGTGGGACACAATTCTGGTGGTGGCTGGTGCATCCCCAGCTGGGGTGTGTGGCAGTGACCACAGCTACAAGTGGGGTGCCACAGGGAGCAAGCATCCAGCTGTGGGAAGGAAAGAAGCCCTTCACCCCAGCAGTCAGTGGGGGCACAGGGGCCATCCTCCCAGTCACAGCTGCCCACCTCCTTTTCTGCCAGGTGAGGCTCTGCCCAGCCCTGCTATCTCTCCATTCTGAGGCTGCTCCCTTGGGGCTGGGACTGCTCCTGGGGCTGTGTGGCAGGGACCTGGAATCAGCCCCAACCTGGAGCCATCTCATGTGCCACCTCTGGCCACAGCCATCTCTTTTCTTTAATTGATTGTAGAAAGCAATTTACAAAATACAAACGGCTGCCTGTGCCAAGCCCTGCGTGTCCAGGCAAAGCCTAATTTCACAGTAAAATTTCAAGTGCAATGAATGGCTTTTCCCAGCACCGGTCCATGTCCAAGCCAAGAGCTCTGCAGTCTGCATGGGCTGCGCTGAGCAGCCCAGAAATGGCTCTGCACTGCCCTGCAGAGCAGGCAGCTCCCTGGGCTGGCTGTCACAATGGCCACGGCAGCTCTGCCAGCACTCACTTCTGGGCTGGTGCTGCCTGCCTTGGCATGGCTGTGTGGGACCACCACGGCTGCAGAGAGCCACAAGCCCCAGCTCTCCATGCAGCCAGCTGGATGCCACAGGCGTCCCACATGGTCCGTGTGGCCATCAGGAAGGTGTCCCAGCAGGGCTGGCCAGAGCTGCGATGATGGGGGCTCAGCTGAGAGCTCATGCTCCCAGCTCTGGCTCCTTTCCTGTCAAAGTCGTAATTTCATGGTCAGGGTCTAGGAGGTTTGTACACACAGATGCATTAATTCTGCATTTAGTGATACAGGAATAATTGGTGTCACATCAATTAGATCGGTTCTTGGATACTGCAGTGATAAGTGCTGTGCAAAGACCTCTGGGCTGCAGGATGTGAGGAATTCCAGCGGTGAGTGAGGCTGGTGGGGCTGGCAGCAGCAGGCAGGCGGGGCTGGTGGGGATGTTGAGTGCTGAGAGAGTGGTGGGGTGTCCAACACTTTTGGCCTTTGCAGGAGAGCAGTGAGGTCTGGGGCTCTCACAGTGGTCAGTGACTGGGGCTGCTGTGCTGGGAGCTGCTGCACAGCCTGGGGGTGCAGGCCTGTGCTTGGGGAGGGGCTGGTGATGTGGCAAACCTCTGTGCTTAATGCCTCAGTCCCACCACGGTGATCCTCTGTGTCAAGCCACTTGCTGGACACCTAGTTCAGCATCATCCACTGTATCCCTCATCCCTGCTGTTGCAGCCCATGGCGTGGCTTTGCACACACAGTGGATTTGCTGGCTCGCTGCTGCCCGCCTCACCAGCTAAAGGGAGGAGGCTCAGGTGGGTCTGGGGCAGCCTGGAGATCCCTGTGCTCACACTCCCACAGTACATATCGGCGCTGTCAGTCCCATCCCCGCTGCAAACTGTAGGCAGAGGTAATTTGCAGATGACAAATATCCCTGACAGTAAATATTTTTCCCACCCTCATCTTTCTACAAGCAGATAAGGTGGCAGCACTGTAGCAATACGGTTGCTGGAGGGAGACAAACTCTTTGGCAGACTTAAAAGTCTATTGTGTCCCTGCAATTATTTATAGATAAAGAGAAGAAAGCCAATAAGCAGAGAAAGGAGCTGCACAACTGCATTTGTTATGACCATGATGATGTTATCTCTCCCTCACACCCACACACGCACATCTTCAGTGCATGGAAACTCACTGCTGGCAACAATCAAATCCCCAACCAGGACAAGGCAGGACAGGCTGGAGGCTATGTCCTCTCCTCCCTGATTTGTGCCCAGTCTGTTTTCCCCCAGTGAACCCACCACACAACTCCAGTGGCTTCTCTGGAGCAGCACCTGCAGGGGCCCAGGGTGCCTCTGTTCCTGGCTGCAGGAGGACATGGAGACTGGGCAGTGTTTCTCCCAGTAAATCAGCCCCCGGGGTGCTGGGGTTCCTTGCAGTGAGGGGGGCCTCGGGGTTGCCTGCAGAGGATGAGGGACTGGCTGGGTTCTCACCAGCTCATGCAGCAGGACCACAGGGTGTGGGTGCTCCCCACTGCTAGGCAGGGTGCAGGGAGGGGTCTGTCAGTTTTCCCTGCTCTGCACAGCCAGCACCTCTTCTCCCATCCCACACCACTGCCGGGAACAGAAATGTGGGTGTTTGGAGGGATCTGGGATTAAATGATGTGGCAGATGAGTGATGGAGGTCACTGCCAATGAGTGTATTTCTGCAGCTGGTGGAGCAGAGACACCCCGTGTGAGAAACACTGACTGCGGCATGGAAAGGGATTGGGAAGCACCGTGTTCTCCCTGTTTGCTGAGCACTGCAGGAGCCAGTGGGGGTGGCAGGGGCCTGGCAGGGCTGGACCCACAGAAGGGAAGAACAAGGGAGTTCAGGGCTCAAGGCCTGGAATGCCACTGCACCAGACACAAGGGTCTCTAGGTGACCTGTCACATGTTTGACACTGGGGCCCTTGACCAGCCCGTCTCCCCATGTTCCAGGGTGCTGCATGGCATCACCTGGCTCCTGCAGTTCCTCAGAGCATGCACAGCCACTGCTCCTCCCCAGGGCTGGGGGAGCAGGAGGGGTGTGTGTTCCTGCCAAGCGCTCAGCTCTGTTTCAGTGGGACCCCCAACTTGGGAAAGCCCCAGGGTGAGCTCTCCAGCTGGTGAGACAGTGCTCAAGACAGCTACTGGGAACCTTTAACTGGACTGGAGAGTGGGATGATTTTTCATTGCTTCCTCATAATAAGAGGACAGGAATAAGTGACTAGTACAGTCCGTTCACTCGGTAAAGATTTATACAATCACTTCATCCGGTAATTGGTATTCTGGGGAGAGAGAGCAAGCTGCAGCTCCAGCATCCGCCTCTATTTGTTTTATCTCTGTCTTTCTCTCTTTCTCTCCCCTTTTCAGAATGAGTAATTCTGTCCCTCACAATCCCATTTAAACAGAGCATTTGCAGAGTGAATAATTAGTTACATTCAATTAGGCCTCACGCGCTCTCCCTTCTCACTTTGGGGGACAGACGCGCTAATGAGATGGTACATGTCTGACACACAAGAGTGGGCACTGAACAGGCTGCGTGCCAACAGGGCAGGGGCAGCCCTGGAGGGAGCGGGGAGGTGACCCCAGAGGGACCAGCCCACTGCCTTGGGGAGGCAGTCCTTCAGGGACTGCTCGGGGCCAAAGGCTTCATGTTTGGGGCCAAAGACTTTCTGTGTGTGTGGCCCACATGACACCAGTCTTCTCCAGCAGCAGGATCAGGATCACATCTGTCCCCAGGACTGGGTGTTCTCTGACCTGGGACCAAGGGAATGCTGCCCAGCCTGGGACCATCCCACCAGCACTGTTGGGAATGCCAAGCCCTAAGAGGAGGGAAAGCTGCTGCCATGTTTTTATCTCCCTTATTAAACCTAACATTAGGTTTTAAGAGGAGCTTTAAATAATGTGCCACTGCCTGTACAGACAAAGTCACTCCATGCTCCAGTTGCTCCTGCTCTGGGATTTATGGCCTTTCTCATGCTGCACTGCCTGTGTTCAGGTGGTGGGGGGTCACAGGCTGAGGCTGCTCCCAGTACCTGAAGCCTGCAGTGGGCTCAGTGCCAGTGTAGTCCAGCCCCAGGCCAGTGTTTTGGAGCCCATGGTGGCTCTGCTGTTACTCTCCAACACCCCACAGAGATGCCCTGCAGTGGGAAGGACCCCACTGTCCATCGGCTGGTGGAGCAGTGAGGTGAGGTCGGGAGCTGCCTGCTGCAGGCAGCCCTGCCTGCACCCTCGATCCTGTCCTGTGCGGGGCTGCGGGCAGGGCACGGCCGTGCTGAGGGGCAGCTCCTGATGCGGGGGTCAGTGAGGGCAGCTACGGGGGACACACACACGGGGGAGCGGGCCCAGCCAGGGTGTGCTGGGGAGGGCCCGGGGCCACGGTGGGGGTCAGCACAGCCGGTAGCAGCTCTTCCCTCCCTCCTCTATTGTGAGCACCCGCCCATCCTAAGAGCATCCTTCCCGGAGCATCAGAGCTGAGAGCGCCGGTCCCGGGGGCTCCGGTGGGCGGCGGGGGCTGCTCAGGCACAGGGGCCGGATAATCGCGTTTAATCACAGGGGCTGGCCGGCGGTGGGTGCAGGGTGACGGAGCGCGGGTGGGTGTGCGGGGCAGCCGCGGGAGGGGAGCCCGCCCTGGGCAACCCCGTGGCCAGAGCCCCCCGTGCCCACCCGGAGCCCACGTGGGGCGGGGCGGGGGCGGGCGGTGCCGGTCCCGCCCCGCGCAGTCCGCGCCGGTCCCGCAGCACCATCTCCCGGCCGCCGCACGCCGGTGTCCGCCATCCCGCCCCGCCGCCGCCATCCCCGGCCCCTGTCCCAGGGCACAAGGGCCAAAGGCCGGCCGGTCCAGCCGCTGTTCGTCCCACGGAGCCCGGCAGCGCTGGGCGGTACGCGGGGCCGGGGCCGGTACGGGGCACCCACCGGGCCCTGCTCCAGCACGGGCAGCGGTTCGGCAGCGCCTGGGACAGGTGGCTGAGCTCTGCCGTGGTCGTGGACATCAGCAGCCCCCTTTCCCGGCCCTGGCATCCTCGGCACCCAGGGAGGCCGGGCTCTGCGCTGGGGCCCTGCAGTGAGCAGCGACACTCTGCTCTGCCAGCCCCGGGCCAGGGGCTGCACCGGGCTCTGCCAGGGCTCAGCAGGCGAGCAGCCGTGCAGGCAGCAGGATGGGGCTCTGCTCCATGTCCCCGTGCACACAGCCAAGCTTTGCTCCACCAGGGCAGCCCTGTGCAGGTGACCAGACCAGGCGCTGTGGCGGTATTCCTGACGGGTGGTCGTGCCATGGTCCACTGCAGCATCACATCATTTGCAGTCAGGTCAGATGCCAGATTTCCTCCCCAGCTGAAGAGGGGACAGAGGAAGTGGTGCTGTCCCCAGTCTGTGCTCCTGTTGGAGGCAGCGCCCTGTGCCTTCACACAATCTCCTGCTCCGAGATGCGGCTCTCCTTGCCATCCTCCTGGGCCACAGGCTGGCCCCTGAGTAGGGTCTCCTGCACAGGCAAGACATTCTCATCCTGCTCCATAGGCTGCTGGGTATCTGGGTTCTCTCCGGGCTTCCCAGCCTTTATCTGCACAGGGGCAGGGGTCAGGGCAGGCAGCTACATCCCCCATATCTACACCCATGTCTTTCCACAGGCTCCTGCTACACTCCTGTGCAGACTAGAGTGCTGCTTTGTGTGGGTCCCTCCCAAATGCCCAGCATTTGCCAGGAGCACCCTTGGGTTGCCCTTGTCCTGCTCCAGCTAGACAGTCTAGTTCAGCCCCCACTCCTCCTGCAAAGCCACAGTCCCTGCTCTGCTGCTGGCACATCCCCAGCTGTGCCCAGGAAGGATCCCAACATGCTGCTGGAAGGGGACTCTGGGAAGACTCACCTTCTGCACCCGCCGCCTGGAATCTGGATGGAAAGAGAGACACAGAAGGCAACTTTCAGGAGGGAGTGCTCCTGCCCTGCAAGGAGCTTCCTGGGGTCAGAGCCAGGGCTGGTGCTGCTGCACCACAGGTCCTGCAGGTCATGTTGTGCTTTCTGCCACTGCCAGGCTGGGGATGCTGGGAGTCACAGCAGAAGCTGAACTGGACTCATGGGGCACCAGCGCTGTCCCCCAAGAGTTGACCCATCTCAGGCTGCAGCAATACCAACATGCCTGCTCCCAAGGACAGAGCAGGACAATGGGCTCAGCAAACCCCATCCTGGTGATGTCCCCAGTGGGGCTTCCCCACTCAGCACAGCTGAAACTGTCCTCCCCTGCTCAGGCCCTCAGCCTTGTATGGCCCCTCTGGCCAAGGTTCTCCCTCCCTCAAGGAATTCCTCCCCCTGCTTTAGCCCCTCACCTGTGTGGACGAGGCAGTAGATGCAGACACCCACGAGGCACGTGACGATTGCGGCCGCGATGGGGATCAGCACCGACAGCGAGGAGCGCCCGGCCAACTCTGAGGGGGGAGACAGGGTCAGTGAGGCACCCACGGGACACCCAGAGCAACACTGAGTGCTCTGCTCCAGGCCCAGCCCCACAGCGATCCCTCATGGGGACAGAGAGGCAGGAAGGCATCACACTGGCCATGCACTCAGACCCTCCTCTCCCAAAAACACCACGGGCCAGGCCAGCTCTTCCACGTGCTGCAGGAGCTGGAGCCCTGGGGGATCTGGGCACCGGGCACTTACCGCAGATCACATCTGAGGAGTTCGTCCCTTTCACCTTCACCACCAGCCCCTTTTCCTCACAACTGCAGGAGAAAACAAGACCATGTAACTACAGCAGTAACCACAGCACAGGGAATGGCTGGGGCTGGGCAGGCACCCGAGCTGCCCCTAAACACATCCTACTCTGAGCCTGCCAAGCTCCAGCAGGGCAAGCAGGGGGACCCCCACTGACACAGCATGATGGGGACACAAGTACACAGCAAGTTACCAACCCAGGCTCTTGGTCTGGAGTTGCTGTAACTGCTGAGGATGGGAACAAGTTTAGAGACAAGGCGCAGGAGGGAAGAGACACTTGAGACCTGCCCGGTCAGGGATGCTGCCAGGGCTTGGACACTGCAGCTATGACAGAAAAGCTCAGATAGGCTACAAGTGGCTCCGTGGGGAAGTAATTTCTGGGCACAGATAAAAGCAAAGTGAAATCCAATGGCTGGCAGCTGAAGCAAGACTAATTCAGATTGGAAATAAGGCTCATATTTCTACCAGGGTGTGCAATTAACCCTCAAGCAGCTTTCTAAAGACAAGGATGACCTGCCAGTCCATGGCTTCGTCAAAGCCAGACACCTCATAAAGAGGGCTTGTGCCTTGGCTGATGACTACAGCCACGGAGAGCACTGGGAGGGAGCACTGGACAGGGCATGGGGCATCCCCAGAGATCCTGATCTCTTGCTTCCAATACGGATGACAGCATGGACACCCCTGTGCACATACTGAGGGAAGACACAAGCATCTGGATGTCTACCTCAACCTCAGTCATGCTGCCCTGGACCTCACCGTGCTCCCAGCCCTGTTCCTCTCGCTCTGGCCCCACACCAGCCAGATGCTGTGTCCCTCAGAGATCAGCCTGGCAGCCCAGTCCCCAAGGCTGCCAAGGAGACTGGCAGCAGAGGATGTGCTTGCTGGGGCTGGGGGAAGGACGTGGTCTGCACTCAGACAATACCTTGTCCAGGGGTGGCATGGCTCGGTTTTAGAAGAGACGTTGGAGAAGGTGCCTTCTGCACAGGGTTCACAGGGGGATGACATCCGGTCCAAGGCCTTGGCTAAAGAGGAGCAGAGGTGGCAAGAAGGTCAGTAGGGGCTGTGGGGGATGAAGGGCTGTGGGGGGCAAAGAGCTGCAGAGGCCAAGTGTGGTCTGCAGCAACACTGTCAGTCACAGCAACAGGTACAGCTCTCCCAAAGCCCTGCCAGGGGCACCTTGCTGGGGGAGCCCCCATTCCCTGAGGTCCACGATGCCAGGGCATCAGTCCTGTTGAGTGGGAACAGCTTGTCAGACTTACCTGCCACAAAGCCAGAGCCGAGCTGGCAAGGCTGGTTCTCCACGCAGGTCTGGCAGCTGGTGTCGGAGCAGTGTGTGCCAGCCCGGCACTGGCACACCGTGTTGTGTGTTGCATTTCCTTCCATCTTCACAATGAGGCCAGCATCTGGGAAAAGGGAACATGGGTGAGGTGAGACACAGGGCAGGTGAGACTGGAGGGATGCCAACCCCCCCAGTCCACACGGGTTGGCACCAGTGGGCACAGGGAGCACTTACTGCTTTCACAGATATCATGAGGAGTGCAGTGCTTCTCCTTGGTCCAGCTCTGTTGATAGTGCCCACTCTCACAGCGGGCACAGACAGAGTCTTCTGTTTTACTGCACTCAGAGACCAGCTTTTCCCCTGCAAGAGAGGCCAGTGAGAAAGGGGCAAGGGGGCTTTCCCTCTCTCCAGACAGCACCTCTGACAGCAGGACAGGGGAATGCTGGCAGCTGTGGATGCCAGGACTGCTGCAGCATTCTGCATAGTAGCCAGGGCTGCACTCGCCTGGTGACTGCAAATATTGCAGGGGCCAGGTGGGGAGGGAGGGCTGTGGGACCACTCCAGCACTCCAGGAAATGACCTGACAATAAATGCCATCACAATTTGCTGGTGCCAGTGGCAGCACTTTCCACACAAATCTGCCTTTGCCATGGGGTCCTGTAGCTGCAAGAGCACAGACGTCCCAAGAGAGCTATAGCAGATTTGGTGAGGTCCAGGGGGTCTCCTAGAGCACCCACAGGGTCCCAGTTGCTGCAGCACTGAGATGACACAGGGAGGTGGAGCTGTCAGCATTGCTGGCAATAGGGTGGAGAGACTCAGTCACACTGAGCTGAGCTTGCCCCACTGTGGCAAGGCAGTGGATCCTGGCACAGCCCAGCTGCAAGGTCCCCAGGAAGGGGTTTCCATACCTGGCTGACATCGGTTGCAGCACCTGCCTTTGTATTCATACTGCTTATCAAAGCATGGTAAGGCATCACCAAGCTCCCAGCACTGGAAGAAACAAGACCTGTGAATTCATACCCAATGCTCCCGCATCACCGTGCTTCCAGAGACATGTGTGTGCTAACCTGCACCCCGAGGTGAGGGTTTCCTCACACAACTCTTCCCACACCTCCCCTAACCACAGACCGCAGCAGCCACCCACGCTGCCTGATGCCATCAGTACTGTCTTTGAAGTGGGGTGGCAGTGATTCCGGCAGAATTGCTCCACATTTCCCCAGATTTCCTACCATAAGGTGATCGTACCCTGTGCCCCTGCCAACAGTGCTGCAGTCCCACAGAGAGGGAGCAGCATTCTCCAAGCTTTCATGCCCAGAGCACTGGCAGTCCCTTCCCAAGGCTGACACATGGTCCCTGAGGGACAGGAAAGCCCCATTCATGCAAAGTTTGCCAGAGCCTGGCCTTACTCTTCCTGGCAGGCCACTGCTCGCACAGGGAAGGGTAAAAAGGAGGCAGGGAATGAGCTCTCGGGCAGAGTGAAGGAGTGCACCCGGAGTACCGTCCCTCTCACAGAGCCAGCCCCTCGCTGCCCACCCGCAGGAGCCCGGCAGCTCCCGGGGGACCCGCCTGAGCCCGGCCATCCAGGGGAGCGGAACGGGAGCTCCGGCAGAGAGCGAGGGAGGGAGAGCCGGGCCGAGGGTGCCACGGACGAGCACCCAGCACAGCCGGGCGCTGCCCAGCCCTGCGGGTCCCTCGAGCATCTCCGGCTCGGGGGCAGCGCTGCGGCCGCGGGTCCGTCTCAGCCGTCACACCCGCCCACACGGAGCCCGAAGACAAGTGACAAGGGCTCCGGCAGCCGGTTCCAGCGCCCCGCCCGACTGGTGGTCCCGGCCGAGGGCCCCGGGATTCGCCGCTGCCGGTCCCTGCCCGCGGGGACCCCCGGGCCGGCGCAGGGCGGGGCTGGGCTGCCGGGCCCGCGCCATCGGGGAAAGCGAAAGCGCGTGGGTAAGAGGACCTGGAGAGGAGACCGGGCAGTGCAGACCGCTCCTCCGCCCCGGCGGGGTCCCGGTGGACCGGACCGACGGA
>VZRZ01005095.1:479731-502309 GCA_013398175.1 Climacteris rufus | reverse complement strand
TGCCCCAGGAGCTGCGGTGGGCCCGGGGCAGCGGCGGCGCGGGGCGCGTTCTCACGGCGGGAAGAAGGCGGAGGCGCTCCCGGGTTACCGTGGGGGCGGCACCGCGAATGCCCGGGTGCGGGGCGCCGGGACGGGCGGTGCCAGCGCTGTCCCAGGAGGGCCCTGCTGGCTTTTGGGAGGGCGCGGGTCCGTTCCAGGAGAAGCTCCCTGCTCCTTGGCACCTCTGCCTCCCTTGCCGGCTGTTCCTCCGCTCTCGGTGCCGGCTGTTTCTGCCTTGCCCGCGAACTTCTTGCAGACTTGTGTCGTGTTTCGCTTGTGGCAAATTAGTTTCAATATCCCACTCCAGAGAGTCTTGCTTCCTGAAGCTGTAGCACTATTAATAAACAATTTTGCTTTTAAAGATAAGATTTTTAGAGAGATGTGGTTTTAATTAATTTCCAGAGGATTTGTTGTCACATGAGGTGCCGTGGGCTGTCTTGTCTTAGAATCTACAGTTACTGCACGGGAAAGTTGCACCTTTAAACTGTCCCTGTGCCTCTCTGGCTGCATTTATACAAGACTTAATGTGGGAATTAGTTGTTCACCTGGTGTAGCATGCCCAGAGCTGGGACAACATTCATTTATTCTGGACTTATGGTCACTAAATGGCCCTTAACTATGTAATCTGCTGAGTGGAAAATGGTAAGAGCCAGTAAATGGTGGTAGATGAGAGCTGTAGAGTAACTCATCTGAGTGTTTGGGATTTACTGATTGTTTGAAGTGGGAAAACAGCTCCCTGTTCTTCTTGATATGGAAAGTTCTTGCAGCCTCCTCTTCAATCACCCCCTGCTATCCCCACCCCTAAGGAGAAGAAAAGGGAGTTTCTTACAGTTTTGTACACTGAAAGTGAGACGTCCTACAAACAGTTACAGGCCTGTTCGACTCCTGTTTGCTGTGTGTGTCTGTGACACCCAGAGACCACCTGCACAGGCGTGGCCCAGCCAGGTGCTCACAGGAGTTGTCCCCATCCCTGTCCCTGGTGGTGCTCAGAGCCAGGCTGGAGAAGCCGTGACCACTGCATCCTGCTCAGAGTGGAGCTCGGGCTAGATGGGTTCTTCCATGTTTTATTGTCACTTTGCATTTTGAGGGAATTTTGAAAGCTTCTTTACCCTCAGCTTAGGAGAACTTGGGTTGTAGAAGTGGAATAGAAGTCTGATGCTTCCATGCAAGAAAATGGGATGGGATTTGGTACTTCTCGTGGGGAAGGTAAAACTCCATGTATGTGTGCGGACAAAATTGCAGGGGGATTGGGCAAATATGATAGAGGAAATTAATTTTGTTGGATTTTGGTTTGGGTGTTGGTTTTTTATCTCACCCCTGTTCTGGCAGTTAATTTTAAAGGGTTTATTAGACCGGGGGGGGGGGGGTTCTTTGCCTCCTATCTCTGCAGGATTTCCTAAAAAAGGGGATGAGTGATACAAATGTGAAGTTGATTGACCTTTAAAGGATAAATAAATACATTTTATATCTCAAATCTTGAGTAGATGTATTTTTCATACCAGCTAAGTGTATTTAAGTATTTATATAAAGCCAGTTTATATTTTTGGACATTTGATTTGTTTACTTAGAGATAACTTTTAAATTGTATTGAGTCA
Source organism: Climacteris rufus (assembly GCA_013398175.1). NCBI lineage: Eukaryota > Metazoa > Chordata > Aves > Passeriformes > Climacteridae > Climacteris > Climacteris rufus. The sequence goes on along the minus strand of VZRZ01005095.1, from coordinate 500,675 downwards.
AGGTTGCTGCTAGGGAGTGTGTTGGTTGTAGGCATCGCATGATTATCAGAACTTTCTGTTGATACACTCAATTTCATCAGCTTTCTTTTTCCAAGCTTCTTGCATGTCGCAAACAGAAAATCCCATCCTGCATTGCTGTAGGTGAATGTTCAGGAAGTAGAACAACTTTATTAAATAGTTTTCAAACTATTTCAGTGCTATTAATTTCTTTAAGTTTTATCTAATGGTGAATTTTAAACCAGCAAGTCTTGAGTTGTGGGGATGGTGTTTTTTGTTAGCTTGTTAGCATTTGTTATGTTATTTTTTGTTTGTCGGGGAGGGTTGGTTTTTTAATTTTTTTGGGTGAGTTTGTGCAGTGAATGTTGCTGACTGCTCCAGCTGTGTGCAGGGGTGCTTTTGCTGCATGGGGGAGGTGAGGAAGGGTACAGCATTTACCTGGGGGTGGTTGAATTCCCAGCTGTGGACCCGCCTGCTGTGGGAGCTGACACCTCCATGGGGATAAGGATATGCTGTCTCAGAGGGGATGTGTAACTGCTTTCTGGGGTTGGAAGGCTGAGATTTCACGTTTAATGAAGTGATCCAGGTGTGGTCACTTAGGAATATTTCAGCAGTACTTCCTGATGCCTCGTTCCAAGCCCTGCTGGAATACTTGGGTGCTGTTATGCAGTGTTGCAATGAGTGTTTCCTTTCTGCTTATTAAAATACTGGATAAATTTCAACACTTCTTATCAGTGGATGGAAGGACTAGATGTGACAACAATGGGTGTGTTGAAAAGCTTAAAGTTAAGGCGTTTTAGTGGAAATTTAGTTTTATTTGTATCTCAGTCTGGAGTTAAACCATTAAAACCTATCTGCAAGATAATTAGGTTTGCTACTTTTCAGTACTCCAGAAAATCTCAACCAAAATGCTGCAGTGAGTGTTTTTGCCTGACCTCTGTGTCCCTCGTATTAAGATTTCTCTGGAGTGAAGTTTGCGTCAAGCAGACCCAGTTGGCTCCTAGTCTGCAAAGCTGTTAAGTTTAATCTTGTTCCAGTTTAATTTTAATGTCATGGATTGAAATTATATGCATGGCCATTTTTTTTTTTTGCGAAGAGTTGGATTTGGAACGAAAGCAAAATGGCTCGAGGACGCAAGAGCAATAGCATCAAACAGAGCGACTTCACTAACAGCACCAATCCTCAGGATTTAGAGAGAAGACTTTTTGTCGGCAATTTGCCCACAGACCACATGACTCGTGAAGAAATGGAAGAGATATTTTCAAAATATGGCAAAATCAGGGGTTAGTATATTATCTTATGCCTTTTTGTGGCAGGGATTTCAGTGAGAAATATCGCTTCATGCTTGTCAAATGCTATTTCATGATGATGAGAGGAGTGACTAAAGTTGTCCTAAATAGTGACCTTTTAATGATAATTTTTTCTGCTTGCATTTCTCGGGAAAAGGGATTCCTTCAGTACAGCTCAAACGTAATGCAAATATATCAGCTATGTTTAGCTTTTAGGATTGCAGTGTGATGTTACAATACTCTCTCAAGTGACTTCATAGCCTCTTAATCAAATCTTGGTCACTTCATGGGCTTTATTGTGGTCACTGCCTTGTCAGAAGGAAGTCGATCGGAGCCTTTGAGCTCTGCATTTTGATCCTGGTGGATTTGATTTTCCCAGGAAGCTTGCCTAGTGGTGTCTGGGTAGAGCCCCCTTGGGAGTGCAGCTGGTGGGGTTAGCGATGGCCGGGTGTGGGTCAGCACTGTCCGTGGTTGTAACCGGTCTTGCCCTGCTGTTAACTCTTGCAGCCCTCAGCATGTACCATGGCTATGGGTTCGTGCAGTATGACCGTCTAGAAGATGTCCAGGCCGCTCTGGACGGTGAGAAGGGTCGCCTTTATAAAGGGTATAGATTAGGTAAGGAAACCTGCTCCGCGCTCTCCTGACCCCAGCATGCGTTCGGGAGAAAGAGAGCTTTTGTTTGAAAGCCTCTGGAAAGGTCGCAATGTGCAACTTGCCTGGCGTTAGTCTCAATCACCTTCCTCAACATGTATTTGCCTCCTGAGTTCCTGCTGTGTGCTTCACCTGCAATGTGGTTCACCTTGCTGCCTGAGTCTTACTCTGAATTTTTATATGTTAGTATTTGGAAAGCTCTGTTATCCTGTGTAAGAAACTGTGCAACAAGTAAGGCCTGGAAAGGGATCGTTTAAACCTCCAGCACAGAGTTTAATAACATTTGTAAACCAAAACTGGGCTTCATCTTGACGTGCTCAAAGGAATTGGTCACAGCACTTAGCGGCTGCTTGGATAAGTAAACTTAACTGGGATTTTTGTACATGTGGAGCCAGCCTTTAAGCAGTGCTATAAATACTGGGTGCTTTAAAAAGGACATTTTCATAAAGATGGAGATAATTCTGCTAAATGTGCTGGAAGCAGACTTAAATGGAAATAAATTGTTAGAAATCCACCAGTAATCTTTTAAATGCAAGGAAAAGATTTCTTTCAAAGTAAGCCTATGGTAATTTGAAGAAAAACAGTTTGACTTAAAAAAGAATGAAAGGAGCAATAAATAGTAACCTGTGGGAAGTTGTAAGTACAGTAACAAATAGGTTCCTGAAGCTGGAAATGAAGGCAAATAGACAAGAAGGATAGAAGGATACAAGAAGAAATGATGTCCAGCATTATTCAAGTGTAGAGGCTTAAATAGGAACAACTATGGCTGTTTTAGAAGCTAAGGGTAACCGACTGGCAATGATAAAATTTCTATCTGGAGGACCAGCTAATGTTTTTGCTGTCTGTTTTTGAAGAGGCAGGAGGTGTGTTTAATGTCATTTCTATTTCAGTAGCAAAACAAAAAAGGTAAAACTGCTGCTACCAAAACTAGACCTCTCAAAAGAATTAACATCTGTGAGGCTCAGTGAAATGCTGACCTGCCTAGTCTGTTACTGGTGTTTTTCCACAAGCCCTGGAAAGCTAGGGAGTTTCCAGGGAGCTGGTAGGGAGCTGCAGGTGAGCCAGTAGGCAGCATAAATGGGATGAGTCTACCATCAGTGCCTGGAAACAAAGGGATTCTTTCACCTGACACTGGTGAGAAGGCAATTGATTAATGCCAATCAAAATAAATCCTGTCTTAGTTACTCTCGTGGTACTGCAAGTTCTAGGGCTGGAAGTAGCAGTACAGATTGCTGTGAGGTGTTTGAAATGATAAGAAACTAGAACAGTTGAAAACAGGAGAGTTAAATGGGTTTCAAGTGAATCTAGAATGGAATAGATATAAGATAGATGGAATTTCTCAGTGCCTTGAGTGGTGGTCTAGAAAAACTGAGTCCTGGCCATACAGTGCTTTTATAAGTGATTTGGAGAGAAAAATATGTTGTAAGAGAATGAAGTAATGAAGACTGAATCGGTGATGGTGAAAGGACCTGGACTTCCTAAGCTGGATGCAGACAGACCTGAGCTGTCAGTGAAGCCAACAGGGAAGGTCTGCACCCAGCTGAAGTGCTTTGGTCATCCTTGGCTGTACAAAAAAACCCACAGGTATGCAGGCAGGGAGGTTTTGGTACCTATGGGATTTTGCTGCTGGAGGAATGTTCAGTTCTGGTATGCCTGGATAATTTAGGATAATGCTAAATTGGAGAAGCCTTGGGAAAACTTGACAGAAGTTTAAAGAACAAACCCTAGCAAAAACCTCAAGAGAAAGGAGTGATGTGATCTGTGTGTTACAGACAGACCTGGAGATCAGGGAGTTTTAGTGTAGTAGGCATAGTTGTGACAATGCCTTACATGTGAATAAAGAGTTTTCTCTAACAGCAGAGTAATTGGCTTCTGGAGTAGTTTATTGGTGCTGTGGTAGTTTCCGTGCTCTGAAGACTTTTAAATTGGAATTGGATGTTTTGCTAAAAGATAAGCACTAGTTCAGTGCCACTGCTGCACTTGAGATGGGAATGTGATTCCAGAAATTCCTGTCACCTGTGTTTGTTTAGAAAGTTACACTGTGTGATTACAGTGGCCCTGTCATATCAAAATCCTACAGGACAGAAGAATTTTTATTAGGACTTTCTTTTTAAATGAAGTTTTGTCAGTGTTCAAATACTTGTAAATGCTGTTGGCATTAAATAAAATGTTATTAAATCTGTTCATTTTGCACAAGAGAAGGATCCCTGTCAAAGTTTTTTTTTTTTTTCCTCTAGTAACATATTTTTGTGCAGATTTAAATACTTCTTATTTGAAAGAAATGTATGGTATTGAGTGTAAAAATAATAATAGGTTTCTGCAATGGCATCTTAAAATGGAAAATAAAAGCAATCTTAAACCAAAGAAAGCAGCTAGTGTCTTGCTTAAAGATAAGACTTGACTTTAAGGGGGAAAAATTATCAACTAAAAAATAAATGCAAGGAGAACAGATGCTTCAGTTATGCAGCCTGAGTATTAAATATAATCGCTAAAAATACAATAAGGTAAAAAATTTTGGGAGAGTTTAACTCCAGTGTAGCATTATACAAGTATTTCCACAAATGCACAAAAGTGTTTTCATATCTTTAATAGTAAAACTATGTAGAGAATAAGTGTCCTTCAGATGTAGTTTGTAACAGTAGGCCCTGCAGCTGTGTTTGATCCTGGAGAGATGCTCTGGGGTCCTGTGGGTGTTGTTATGCTGCAGTTGTAGTTAATGCTCAGATTGCACTTGCTTCTCTCCCCCCCACAGAGGGGGAACATGCTGCTTGATTGATATCAAGAGCAAAAATTAGACCTGATCACTTAATTCCAATTTTAATCTAGAAAATAATGAAGGATAGTTTGGGAAGTTGCAGAAGATATTAAAACTGAGTCTGCTGAAGACATTGTGGTTTGTTTATTCTCTTGCAAGAGCTTTGAAAGTAGTTAATGCAAATAACTCATCAGAAATGTTAATTGATGATACATTCTGGGGCAGCAGATAGGGCCTAGATTCAAGTTGTTCTTTTCCTTAAAAGGCTCTCAGTAAAATGTCCAGAGTCATTCTGTTTGCTCTTGCCCCCCTCCAGTGCATTATTTCATCTCCAGTCAGCTGTCATGGGAGGCTTTGTTTCTTCACAGTAGAACAGTGTGGGTCCCTGCCAGTTCTGGGCAACTTCACTTTTGCTGATTGAGGACAAGATTCTGTTTCTTCAGTTCTCTTTACTTCTTTGTGTTTCACTTCATGGTGTTTTTCATGGAGATGCTCAGAAGGCAACCAGTTTTCAAATTTCTGATCTGTTGCCTCAGTTTGCATCGCATTAACAGTGGTGTTTTGAGTGCACCATGTTGACTTCATAAGGAGCCTGTGCTCGAGGCTCCTGGATCCCGTTTCTCAGTGGTGGGGGCTGTGCACCTTAACACTGCAGCAGTCCCTTGGAAGGCAGTTGCACGTGCCACTTTGAGAGCCCTTGGATTATTTTCATCAAGGGTATCGGCATGCTCCGTTGAACAGGACTGGCTGTGAACTTAAGACTGTGCTGGCCATCATTCCTTTCTCGGAGGTTTTCAGACTCTGCTTTTTCTCCTAGAGTCCATGAGTCGCTTTCTGCTTGCTCATAGACTGCAGAAGAAAGAGGTTCTCTTATGGAAGGAAGAGTCTGGATGTAGGCCTGAACATGCAGGGTTAAAACTTCACCCAATCTGTCCACCCTATTTTGAAATCAGAGAAATCCACGAAATTTGCCTTATGTTGTACTATCTAAACTTAATAAAAAATTGTCAAAGTGACAATGTCTCTCTGCTGAATGGATTTTCTTGCACCATCTGGATGTTGTTGAGCTTAAGTTGCTTTCATTTGAATTGTGCTGATGATCTTTTTTTTGTTTCATAGCATTGAACAGATGGGTTGATTATTCTTTACAGATATTAATAAAGCAATGGAAAGAAGAAATACGAATAAGGCTTCATCAAGGTCCAGTCCGACACGAAGGTAAAGTACCTGGAAGCAGTGAGTTATACTAGGAATTCAGGCCTTCAGGGCATGTGCCCAGTGGCCTGTGCTAAATGTCTGTGTCTTCCCTACTGCCACCTCCCCAGTCAAACAGTGATACTCCAGCAGGAAAGTGGCCGCTCCACCTCTGAGAGCCCTTTTGGCTCTGGCACCTTGGGAGACAAGGGAAACCTTGTGTCTGCTGCTGTTTCTGCAGCCAAGCGTTCGGGTTTGCAGCACAGGCTGTAAGAGACTTGTGAGGAAGAATACACTTGATGTTTGCTCCTGCCCCCGAGGATCGGAGAAGCTGAGGCATAGCTAGAGAATTCCAAGGGGCTGCAGCGTTTCCAGTGCTGTGCTGCAGAGGATTTTGGGGTCTTGCCTCTTCCAATGTTGAAAGCTTCCGATGCTGGGATGAGACTGGAAAAGAGTTGAACACAAGACAGAGTAAACGTCTCTTGCACAGTCCCGTCTGCACATGTGCTTGTGTTATCAGTGCCTGGAGCCAGCCCCCTCTGTGCAGTCACTGAGGTACCCCCCGCTTCTCCTGGTTTCCCAGCCCTCAGCACAGCACATTCAGCTCCTTCACCTCCTCTGTGTCGGCAGTCACAGGCAAGGGGAGAAGACATGGACTGACCTGTCACAGGAAGATGACTTCAGTTTCCTTTCCACAGCATCACTGCAGAGCACACAAAGATGTGCTCTGGTGTAGTTTGGTATCCACCCTGTTTGCCTCTGCTGTAAAGCTTTCCATACAAAGGAGTGGTGCTTGTTGGACTTGAAGGTAATCAAGCTCCTATATGTCTGGTGTGCTTTACTAACCTGACCTGTTAAATTACCAAAAATGAGGAAAAAGTGCGACTAGCAAGACATCTACACCAATAAAAAAAAAGCCCAGAGAATGAGTAGCTGCAATTCTTGGCACTATCTAGGATTTTTATGTGCTGCACCTATCCTACACAGGGCCAAACATGCTTGCAAAGACCAGCATGTGGGTGTCAGACCCGGGAAGTGTTGGGATTCCTGTGACAGATGCAGCAAGCCTTGGGCCTGGCAGTATCAGGTGTGCTCAGTGCTGGTGTGAGGACCCTGAGAGTAGCAGGCACTGATGGCACATCTTTGGCCTCAGTGCCACTGACAGCGCCGCGCAGCACTGCGTCTGTGCTGTGAGCGTTGGTCCTCGGACCACGCTGCAGAGGGACAAGCAGCAGGCACTGATGCCATGGGCATTGAAACCTGTGCCATCCTGCGTGTGTGTAAGAGCAGGTGCCTGTGCCATGGCCCTAAGGAGCACTGGAGGTGCATGAGCCATGGTGCTGTGGGCACCAGCTTGTGGACTGGGCTGCAGCCCCAGCTGCTGAAGGCTTTAGTGCCACTGTGACAGGTACCGGATTCCAGCTGGCACTGCAGACACCGTGGCCATCCTGTGTGGTTAGCACCAGCTCCCAAGCAGCACAGTGGGGCACAGGTGACAATGAGGTCACAGTCATCGAGTCCTGGGCATGGCTGTAGATGATGGACTCTGGACCACGCTGTGGCCTGGGAACAACTGCTGCTGCTGGCAGCGCTGCAGAGCCCACCCTGCTCCGCACACAGCGGTGCTGGGCTGGCAGTACCGAGTCACGAGCAGATGCAGGCGGTGGTGCTGAGGCTGCAGGAGTCGGACCGTGGTGACTGAGGTGTGGAAGCAGAAGCTGCTGTGCCTTTGTGCTGCCATCTCCCTGCCATGGCAGGGCAGCCATGCAGGCGCAAGAGCTGAGGGTACCTGTGCCACATCTCTACTTCTCTCGCAGTTGTGCGTTGTTCATTCCGGATCTATTTGTCTCTGCGGATAATGAATGTGGCCTGTTCTGGTCACCCCACTCCAGCTGGAATAAATGTCATATGCCAAACAATTCCCCTGCATCTGGTTGTTTTGCTAAATGGTCTCACGGCTACGGAAAGATCAGTTATTCAATATCAATTAGAGCAAGTCAGAAGTTTCCCCTGGGCTTCTGCCACCCTTCATTGTAGGTTTCGGGGGAAGGGGGCCATGAGGTGTCTCTCACAGGATGTGGTTTCAATGCAGATCACAAACAAAAAGCAGATTTATATGTCCAAAGGGCTGAAGGAGTTCACGCTTGTTTTTCTGCAAATTCAGTGTGTCACTTAGAGGGGGACGCTATGTGTGCTCTTGGTGGCAGCTCTGGTTTGTTCCAAAATCTGATTTGTATCTGACATGCAAACAGAGAATGCCAACACTCCTGTGTGTTCCCAGCACAGCTGGGTGTCTGACACCAAAATCTGTGCACAGACTCTGCTCCTCCATCTCGTTCTGCTCTGCCTCACACCAAACTTGGGCTCATCCAGCTCATTCTCTCCAGGTGCTCACTGACTGCACTGCAGTGGATGAAGACTTAGGTTATCCTTATCTTTCATAACTAGATTAGGCTTTTTGAGGACTGTAAAAGTCATGTCAAGTATGGGAAGTAAAAAGATTCAAAAAGCTGGGGTTTTTTTTTTTTTTCTGATGGTTGTCAGTATTTTGGGGAAAAAACAGTCCAAACACTTGAAGCTCAGTAGTTTCTCTGCAAGATTTTTTATGCTTGGTTTTGACTACAGTGAAGTTATGGTTTTCTCTGGAAAACAGAATACAACCTGGGAAAAACCCTACTGCTTTGGGGAAGTGAAGACTGGAACGTTATTCTTTCTTGCTTCTGAAGACTGCAATACAAAGTCTGAATGAGATGGATCATTCAGATCCAGCAGAGCAGCCTGTTGCGGCCGCTGAGGATGTGATGCTGGTTGGGTTTAGCACCTTCTTGACACAAGGCATTGTAAACATAGGACTGGCTTTCTACAGAAGCTATCCCTCAAATCCAGGACAAGGCCATAGCTGTCGTTGCTTTCTGTCGGCAGCACAAACCCAGCCACAACGTGGAACCTGCAGTGTCTTTGGTCACAAGCTGCTCCTTTTTTAGTCATACACCAATAACGTTATTTCAGGTGTTCTGCTGTCACTGACGACTGAATTGAATGGATCCCTTGAATGCTCCTGGCTATCACCTATTTGTGTGTATTAGCCTACATCACCTTAAATTCTCTCAAAGAATTTGCAAAACATGTTTGACAGATGATTTATGGCTGACATTGGAGGACAGAGGCCTTGAAATGGTGGTTTCTGCAGTGCCTGTTCATCCACGGGTGCTCTACACTTAGTGATGCTCCATTAAGGAGTTTTCTGGGTCTTGTTTGGCTGTGCTGAACATTTGAATTAAGAACCTTTTCCAGACTGCTTCAAAAATAGGATTCTTGGTCAGTTTTTGCTGTTGTGGGATAGGAGGGAGGATTCAGCTGCTGCAAAAGGTCACTTTGGCACCTCAGGTAAGAGATCTAGGGATGACTGTACTCATGTCATTAGCAGGCTAATGGAATTTCCCTGGTGTTTTCCTCAGAGAGCAGTATGCCTACGGGGATGGCCGAGATGCCAGGCGTGACCGCTCCCCTCTTCGGGGGAGCCCACGGAGAGACCCCAGAGATGGCAGGGATGGCAGGAATGGGCGAGATGCCAGAGACGCTCGAGACATTCGAGCTAGAGACATGCGTGATGCCAGAGACCACAGGGACCCACGGGACCTGCGAGACCCACGGGATATCAGGGATCCAAGGGACTTGAGGGACCCACGTGATGTTAGAGATCTTCGGGACCCACGGGAGCCACTGTATGATCGATACAGGGATCCGCGGGATATGAGAAGTGCACGAGATGTGAGGGATCCACGGGATATGAGAGACCCTCGGGACCCTTTGTACAGGTAAAGCTGCGGGATCCTATTTGCCAAAATGATGTTTTTATTGCTTTTCTGCTGCAACAGTTTGAGTGGTGTCAGGTGTGTAAGGAAATCTCCGTGGCTGGGTGTTGCTTTTTGTCCTGTGGGGAGCGGGTGGGTACCTCAGAAACGAAATTTGGGGAAGGTCTGTGTGTGATGCACTGGCCAAAGTCGGTGCCTAAGATTGTGCTGGAGGAAAGCCTTTGCTGCTTCTGAATGTTGCAGACGAGACGAAGCTTACGACCGCTACCTGCGCCTCGAGGACTACTACCGGCGCAAGGACGACTCCTACTACGACCGCTACAAGGAGCCAGAGGGTGAGTACCTGTACCACTCCAAAGGGAGGGTGCAGGGGTGCCACAGTGCCAACGTTGTGGTGTTCTGTGCCCCTCTGAGCAGGTCTGAAGGGTGTCACTCATTCTGTCCCTGGGGCTCGTTTCAGACCGCCTGAAGCGCGAGGAGCGGCGCCGGGAGGAGCTGTACCGTCAGTACTACGAGGAAATCAAGAGGCGTTTTGATGCAGAGAGACCTGTGGATTGTTCTGTGATAGTGGTGAATAAACAGACAAAGTAAGAAAACAGTTATAACCATTTTTATTATTGCAAGGTAGAAGAGAATGGGTTTAAACTGAGTCCTGCCTTGAGGCTGCTTGTCTTAAGGGTTGATCTTGAGGAGTGTGGCTTTAGAGTCCCCAGAAAGCTACAGCTCCTGTTTTTCTTCTGGGAATATATGTTAATGGGATGAGGAAATGTCGTATCTTGTGCTTTGCATGTATTTCCCCCTTGTAATCTATTGCTATACCTTCTCCTGATACTTTTCTACCTACTCTCAATATCAACCTACTGTTTCAAAAGGTTGTAGGGGCCTGTTCTTATTTTTCTTGGGTAGCATGATATGGAATTTAGGAATGTGTACCAACCAGCTGACAGTACAGAGCAGGGGTCAGGGTGCATTGGAGGGTGCTTGTTCAGAGCTCCTGCCAGGTTGGTTCCTAGGCCAGACATCAGCCATTGCTGTTAGTCCAGTGTGCAAGAAATACAAAATCAGTGCTGAAGGAGGTCGTGGATGGTATCAAAAGTTCCAGTTTAATTTAGGTGTAAGCAGTAACCAGGGTGGTCTCAGGTGGCCGTGGGAGCAGTTACTGAGGTCACAGGGCAGGCACTGTGTTGGGAACAGGGGGTACACCTGGCACAGTAGTAGAGGGCTGTAACAATGACACCGGTTTGATATCTGTATCTTATATACAAAATAATAGTGACTACTTAAATATATCACAGATATGGCTTGGAGTCTGAGGGAAATGTTTGTCAAGGGGAAAGTTAAAGCTCTGTCTCCTTTGCCATTCAGAGAAAAGAGTGAGAGTTGCTTTTCTTTAACTTTGCTGGACCTGTGGGGCAGAAGGAGACAGCTGGTGGTCACCTCATCTGCTGGTAGAAAACAGAGCAGGGAATAGGAGCAGGAGAAGCAGTGAAACTAGAAATAAACTTCTGATGGAATTGATTACCTATTGGAACAAATCTTGTGAGGAGATTTTAGATCCTTTATCCCTTGGTGGCTAAAAGTCTTCGGAAGATACTCTAATAGACTATAAGTTATTGTGCATGATACAAGGAGATTTTTTTTGTGCCAGAGGATCAGTTTAATATCGCAAGAATCATTTTGGTCTGTAAGAGCTACAAGCCTTAAGAGTTGAAGCATGTTAATAAATATTGGGTATTGAATTATTGATGTCACCTGCTATAGACCTGTTGCAAGATGACACCTGAATGCCTTAGATACAGTCATTTTACTTGGAAACTCTTAAAAAGACATTTGGAAGGGGGACAATTTTGGTCACCATTACAGTGTTTGCCTCCAAAGACAATAAATTGACCCTCTTTCCCCAGGTGTGGGTGCACACAGACTGAGTTTCTCAGATTTTATGTGCAGTCAGTATTGCAGTTTTGGTACTGACTATAGTAAGCTTGAAAGAAACATTGGCAATTTTAAGATCAGCCTTGCAAGCTGGGATTTGTGCTTGGAAGGGGAAGTCTGGAGGACAGGGTATACAGTGGGAGAGAGCAGAAAGCAGCTGGTAGAAGAGAGCAGGACAATAAGGAATGAGGCACACGTGAACAGCTGAGGTACTGAACACAGCAGGAGTAACTGAGTTCTGTAGGTTGGCTCCTCTGCTCTCTACTCCTTGGACCTCTGCAGTTTAAACACATTTGTGTGTAAACAAATTTGTAATAGTGTAAATCCTTTTGCAAACAGTCTGTTTCTCAGCTAAGCTAAGGCTTGTTTTGTAATTTATTTTGGTTAAACTGAAATGACTGATTCAGATCAGAATAAGGGCTTTTATATTACTATAATGGGATTGCTTTCGTTCTGCCCTGGTAAACATCATGAAGCTGGGCAAGTAATCAGAAAAGCGAATCTGAAATGGTGGAGAGGGTGCAGGTGCCAAGGTTTCTGTTTCTGTATTGACTGACTTGTTAAACTGCTGGCTTTGCTTTGTGGTAGGGAGTACGCGGAGTCAGTGGGGCGGAAGGTGCGGGATCTGGGCATGGTAGTGGACCTGATCTTCCTCAACACGGAGATGTCACTGACGCAAGCCCTGGACGATGTGAGCAGAGGAGGGTCTCCTTTTGCCATTGTCATCACCCAGCAGCATCAAGTTCACCGTTCTTGCACTGTTAACATCATGTTTGGCACCCCACAAGGTACTGAGGTCTCAGTAGGCTGGGAACTGTGCACTGACCCTTTCTTTCATGCAGAATCACAGAGGACAAAGTTCATCCTTGCTATCACATAAGTAGTTATTAATGACTTGACACCATGTCACAAATGTGACTATCATTATTTACAAGCTTCCGTAAACTCTATTTTCCCCTTGTCAAAAGGAATGTCTAATTCCTGCCAAGAGGGAATCTGAGCTGTGTTCTTGGCTCCTAACACTGCCAACCTTCACGTCTCAGTACAAGTCACGGACCCCAGGGCTGCACTGCTCTGGGAGATCTCTCATTAATACCAGCTCAACCTCAGTCTACCACTTGTTGCTCTCAGAAGGAGCCTGTTAGGAATGTGACAAATCACAGGACAGATTTTAAAACCAAATGTGATTTAGTAAGGATTTGGTAAATGTAGAGATTTGATAATGAAACTGGGAAGAGTTATAAAAAGATGGAACTACAAAATGTTTGGGTATATGCGCTCCACCTTCTTAGCACCATTACACTTGTCACATCACTTTCCATCTCAGGGTGTGACTTGGTTGTTGCATGAGGGTGGGTGTAGGTACTAAAAATGCCTTGTCAGAATGTGATCTGGGAAAGCAGCTTTTTCTCTGGTCATGGGCTTTTTCATGTAATCTGTCCACACAGGTGACCGGTTTGAACGCAGCTGAGCTTTCAAAGGTTATTTGTCCCTTACTGTGTAAGGGACAAATATAATATGTAATATTCTGTGAGTTCATCTGGGAGAGGAAATGTCTGAGTGCACAGTCAGTGCTTGGTGTGTGCTCACTGACTGGAGAAGCCCGGTTTCTTTTAACATCAGATGCAGATGTGACAGGATTGTTCCCTCATTTCCTACAGAAACACAGCTTATACACACTCTCACTGGGCTTTCCACTGCCCTTGGTTTTAACTCTTAACTCCTTTGGTTTAACACCTGTTAAACCTTTGGCAGGAAGCCAAAGCTTCTTTTCTGCACTGGATCTGCTGGTGTATCACATCTGATGGGAACCCCAGTCATTAGCTCATCCACAGCTCATTCCAGGGATTAAATATACTCACTTCAGCCACTCGTGGCCACCTTTCCCTGCACGTTTGTTTCAGGGAACTGTTTCACAGCTTATGCAAAGCCTAATGTTAAAATAAACCCAAGTTTCCTGTTAAGAGGAAAAGACTGGAATGATTTGATGTTCTGCAGGTGCAAAAAGGACCCTGCCCAGAGCTTTGGGCACTTTTTGAAACATAAAGGCCCTGTTTAAATCTGTGTTCAGGTGAATGTTTTTGTGTGTGTGCTTTGGGAGGTGGAAATAATGACCTCAAAACCCACAGTTGAAATGTCCCGTCACTCATTGTATCATAGACCTCGATTGCTGCTCGTTGCCCCAGAGTGGTGAACGTGAGCAGCCATGTGACACTGAGCCAGTGCTGCTCCCTCCCGAGCTGCACGTGCACACACGATGTTAAGGTATTGGCAGCATAGAAACAAAAGTATTCCCGTGGTTGTCCTCCTCTGGGAAGCATACAGCCTTCAGAGGGCAAGTTTTGGATCTGTCCAAGGGTCTAGCAGTAAATTGACTGGGACTGTCTCATCTCGGAGCAACAAGGATTTTTGTGAGAGGTAGAGGGAGCTGCTTTCCTTATAACTGGTGAGAGACAAGAAAGACATTTCTGGGCTGATGGGATGTCTGCTTAGAGCCCTTGGCTGTGGAAGGAGAGGCTGGCCTTGCTGGGTGATAGCCGTGGGCCTTCTGTTGGCTTTGGAAATGTAACTGTTTCCGTGTGCTTGGGAAGTTCCCCAGTCTGCACTCACTCCTGGGTGGTGCCTGCTGCTCACTGGGCTGTGCTGGCGGGCAGGAGGAACAGCACCTCTGTCAGAGGCACTTTGGGTCACTCAGAGTGTTCCTTCATTTGTGCAGAACACCGCAACATGCCCCAGGCTGATGCCATGGTGCTGGTGGCCAGGAATTACGAGCGCTACAAGACAGAGTCCCGGGAGAAGGAGCGGGAGGAGATCGCCCGGCAGGCTGCCAAGATGGCAGATGAAGCTATTCTGCAGGAGCGGGAGCGCCCACCCCCCATGGAGGAGGGTGTCAGAGGAGGTCACCCTCCCGGGATCCAGACTCTCCTGAACCTGCTGGCAGACAATCGCTACGTGACTGCTGAAGAGATGGATAAAGTCATTAATTACCTGAGAGACCGGAAGGAACGGTTGCTGCGGGGCAGCTCTGAATCTCTGCAGGGTGAGTCTCTCAGCCCCACACAGGGTTTATTGTGTGGTTTGTAGCCCTCAGGGCTGGGACACAAAAAGAGTCCTGGGACTGCAGAGGAGTCTGGGAGCATAATATCCTCACGCAACACCTCATTTTACTGAGATGGATGTGTTCTTGCAAGTCCTGAGACGAATCATGTGGAAGACCTTTTATACTGGATTCTCTCAGGGCAACAGTGGGACTGCCAGAACTGGTTGGGCTGCTACACCCAGTTCTGCAGAGTGGTTTGGGTTCCCAGAGCTGTGCAGCTCCGATCTCAGGGTGGATATTCACTGATGCTGTATCTTTGGTAGTGTTTCACTAGTATTCCTCAGGTGTCCGTTCAAGGACATTTGCAGAGCTTTAACCATCTTTCCTTTCTTTCCCAGCACCCATGTCAAGACAGCCTTTGGGAGCACCTTCAGGATCGTCACTGAGTAGTCAGTCCAACCTTCCAAGTTCTCAGGCTCATCAGGGCTCACAGCCTCTGGTCTCTACTCCTTCTGTTCCAGTTTCCTCCTCTACTCCTCAGCAGGAGCTTCAAGCAAAAATCCTCAGTCTCTTCAACAGCGGGGCTGCGGCAGCAGCAGCAGCTGCTGTGGCAAACAGCAGTCCCGCGGCCCCCGCGGGCTCCTCGGGCACCACTCCGAACCAGAACTTTGCTAACCTGGCCAGCGGGCAGCCCCGGCCAGCACAGATGAATGCTGGAAATTTAAACCAGGCTCAGCAGAGATTGCAGACTCCGAGCACACAGCTTCCTGCTCTCGCGGGCCCTTCGAGAAACGCAGGTCCGAGACCTGGGGCTCCTCCACAACCTCAGCCGCTCTATAGTCAGCACCAAGCCCGCCTCCCTGCGCCTGCCAATGTGCCCGCGCAGAGGCCGGTGTCTTCTGGTATCAACTTTGACAACCCCAGTGTACAGAAAGCCTTGGACACCCTTATCCAGAGTGGTCCTGCGCTCTCCCACCTTGTGAGCCAGACCGTGGCCCAGGGGCGAGCAGGGTCCTCAGCCCAGCAACCAATGGGTTCCTACCAGCGACACTATTAGAGCTGAGCTGTCGGGCCCATTCCCCTTTCCTTTGCCATTCCATACTTATAGCTGTTTAAGGAGTCTCCCATCCTTGACCCAGGACAGATGCCCTGGACATGCATGTCCTCTCCACTCTGGCAAGAGTGTACCCCCTGCAGCATTGCTGCCAACGGTTGCTGGCGCTGCCCTCCCTCTCCTTGGTCTGGTTAGCAATGTTTGGAGCAGAATGCTCAGTTTTCTCCACGGCACAGTGTGCTGAACTGTGTTAGATCGTTGGTTGTCTTGTCCCATCCCAGAAGCTGCTGCAGTATCAGTCCTGCTGCATTTCCCTCAATCCCAGAACCTGGTGTACCTTCCCAGTGAGGTGCAGTCTGGGCTCACTGGTCTCAGTGTAGTTTTGGATCAATGGTTTTGAGGAATTAGGGGACTGAACAGAGCAGCACGCTGATGGGCCTTGGACACCCACCACTGTGGAATGGGCACTATTTTTCTTCGGATTTCTTTTTTTTTTTCCCCTTCTTTTTTTAGTGGCATATAAGCCATTTGGGAATTCCAGTGATAGTGCTGGCAGCTGAAATCATGAAGCACATGCCTGACCACTGCTCAGTAACCAGGACTGTGCGGTCCGTCCGCAGCTGGCCTGCCCTGTCCCAGCAGGGAGGCAGGTGCTCCTCACCTCAGCGCACACAGAGACTGGCAGCTGTGGGCTGAACACAGATCTGCAACACAAGAACTTACAGCCAAGGCAGAGATTTCAAATGCTCTGTCAATTTTCCTACCCTGAGTAATCAGTGTTAAGATCAATCTGGTAAATTTGGTGTGTAAATTTCCTTTTCTTACAATCTTTGGCACGGTTGTTAGTGTAGCTCAGCTGCAAGCCATGCTGATGTGCTGCTGGCTCTGCCCAGGAATACCTGTCTCCAGGTATCAGGGGGAATGCTGCTCTCTCAGACCTGTCCTTGCTGTCGATGGGTGTTCTGTCCATCTGAGGAGGAGAGCCAGTGCCAAGATGAAATACCATAATTTTAAACGTTTTTTCAACACCTTGGTAGTTGCAGCAAACAGTGGAGTGGTAAATCAGGCAGTGTTTCCTCACCATGCTTTTAACCGGTAACATACTTTTCTGCCAGAACACAAAACATCACTAAACTGTGTGGTCCTCCCTGTCATGGCCTTCTTGGAGTCTGTGGGCTTCCTGCAGGGAACTAAGAGACACTAAGGAAGCAGTGGATTGAAGCAGAGGATTTTCATTGTCCCAAGTGGTTTGTGTTGTAGCATTTCTTTTCTCTCTGTGCTGTTAACAAAAGGACGTTACTTTCTAATAAAAGCCAGAAAAATTATTTGCTGCATTTTTTGATGCTTGAGTAATCCCAGAATACATTATTCCACTGTGTTTGCTGTTACTCTCCTGGATAAGCTGTGCTGGAAGCTGCTCCATGCTGGATGCTGAGCAGAAGGTGTGTGGACCTCAGTGCAAGGTTTGAGGGACACCGTGGTTTGAGGCACCTCACAGGTCCTTACTCACACAGGATGGGGAAGGTCTCAGGCAGGGAGATGTGGTGTGGCAGGGCCCACGTAAGGGGTCCACAACCTCTGGTGACTGGTGGTGGAAAGGGCAGGTCTGGGTCAGTGCCACAGCCAGCGTGAAGTCCAGGCTGCAATTCTCTCTGCCTTCAGCAGTGGTGTCCCGTGACTTCATGCTGCCATCACCACCCAGCCTGAATCAATGGCAGTGTGTCTGTCTGCTATCCCTCCTCCTGTTAGATCCCTTTCTCTGCCTCTAGAACCCTGCAGCCAGGTAAAGCACCTTTGCTGGGCTGACCAGAAATCTTGGTGAGGTGAAACGTGGGAACTGCATCCCTTTGGAGAGGCTGTTCCTCTCCTTGTGCTTTGCTTCCTCTGCAATCTGCACCCTGTCATGTCGTGTTATGGAAATGGTGCTAAATAGCTGTCAAGACCTGGGAGCAAGTGAAAAGTCCCCGTGCAAGTAGTGAAGGGTGTAATAAAATCATTTATTGCATTTTGTGCAGACAGGAGTCTAGAAAAATGAATACAGGTAAAGCAGTAAAGCAGTAACAGGGAGCATTCAACAGCCGAGGAGCCACTCCTCCATGAACACCTGCACAGAGAACACGGGGTCTGCACCGAGGCGGCCTAATGCACAACACTGAAACACGCACAGAAATTAAATGCAAGCCTAATAGGGGGTTTTTTGGTTTGCAACCTGTTTTATTTACAAGGTTTTAAACTTAATTGCATTGCTCTGCACACAGATTCTCTAAAACACAAAGCATTCTAGGTCACTACATGTCTATTGAAATATTGCACTCGAATAAAAGTCACTTGAATGGACGGAGAACATCTAGCTACAGTGATTAAAAGAGTATTGAATGAACCGACTTCGTGATAACATTCATAACAAATATATTGCACATGTAGCACAGAAAGTGTAACCAGCAAATCTCAGACCTCTTGGTCTTTCTGCTAGTTTTTAGTCCTGCTACACAGAGGAGGGTCTTGACTCTTCTAGTGCAACTCTTGCCTTGTGCAGTCTCTTGTCCTTCCTCTTGTCCAGCCACGGACCAGCACCTGCCCAGGCTGGACACTGCCTGTGCCTCCCGTCCGTGCTGCCCTGTGGCTTGCTGCCTGTGCTGCGTGGTGGCCACAGCGACCTGAGCTGCCCTCCACAGTGACCTGAGCTGCCCTCTGCCCCTCACAGGGGCCAGGGCTGCTTGGCCCTCCCGCAGCAGGGACTGGAGCACGCACCACCAGCACTGTGCGCTGGCCGAGCGCTCCCTGCCTGCTGTGGCCACACTCCAGCCCATGCTCCCGCGGGTTGTGCTGCTCAGGGCTGCTCCAGCAGCAGCCTGCCTGTAAAACAAACTGGGGGGTCAAGACCTTCCTGTCTGGAACAAAAAACCGGACCGTGTCTGCGCATGTGCCAAGGAGGAACTTGCATGTCTACCAGAGGAGGACACTGTCTTCACCACGGTGGAGCGGCAGAAGGGTGCTCCATGGGGAAACTGAACACTCACAGAGGCCAAACGTGCAGGGCTGGGTTTGTAAACTAACATGCAGTGCTGTCTGCTAAAACTGGCCCTCTCCAGCCGATGGCGAGGGGACGCGCTGTGGAAACCAGCTCCTCTCTTGCCACAGCCAAACTGCCTGGCAGGGGTGTGGGAGCAGCTCTGACTGTCCAGAGCTGTGCCCCTGCTCTTGCTGGAGGATGGGGAAGGGGAACGCCTTTTTCAGCAGCAGTGATGGAAAGGACTGGCCTTCCTGCTCGCTGGGGGAGCCGGGACCATGGCGCTGCTGTCAGGGTGGAAGTGGTGCTGAGGGGAATGGGATCCACTGGTGATGCTGGGGGATGAAGCAAACCTGTCAGAAGTGTGCCCTGGCTGTTCTCACCGCTGCTCTGCAAACAACGTCATTCCCAGCTACCCTGCAGCCAACAGAGGAGCCTGTCACCAGATGCTGTGAGGGTGGGTGCTGACTGTGGCGTGTCACCTGCCCCTGCCCTCTGCCCTGGGCGCTGCCCTGTGCCATGTGCTGGGGCAAGAGGGGACCAGGCTTGCTGCCTCAGGTCCGGTGGCACATGGGGCAGCAGCCAAGCTGCAATTAGAGGGCTACTGCAGGGAGCAAGTGGCATCTTGTGAAGAGGCAGAGCAGCTGGCAAGCGCTCGAGGCCCAACAACACGGTGCTAACACATGAGCTGCGTGGGCAGGCTGCTGTGCCTCCCCCGCTGCTGCCAAAGTGCCTCAAATAATTTTGGGAGGCTAGAAACAGCACGTGAGCTTGTGTGTGGTGGTACAGGGCCAGCTCGAAGGGGAAGAGCAGCTAGACACTAGCCAATCCTGGTTCCCATGGGCTGTCCTTCCCAAAACTAAAGGAACTTTTCACTTGCAGACCCCTACCTGCTCTTCCCACAGCTCCCAGGTTGCTGAGGCAGTGGCAGGACTGGAGAGTGCTGCCTTGTGCGCCTGCACCATTCATCAGCCCCGAGCTCCTGTGCTGAAACCAGGTCTCAGCTCAGCCTGACAGTCCCCGTGTAAACACTGAGCTCCCCATGCCCGTGGGACCTGCTTCCACAGCAGTGTCTGTGACACAGACCTGCAGCCATGCAGGCAGCCGAGCTAACCTGGCACAAAGCCTGGCTGTGACTGGGACTGCTCCTGGAGAGAAGGGAGGCACTTCGGGAGTGATGGAAATGTAGGAGCAAGGTATGAGCAGGCACAGATGTGCAGCTGGGGCTTGGTTTTGGTCTAGGAGTGTGTCCAAGTAGTACCTTAAAGCAAAAAAAAATCCAACATCAAAAATCCCACTGCTTTTTATCCAAGCATCCCCAAATAGCTTTGGCCTGGACCTGGAGTAGAGAAGCTCTGCAGGAGCAGGGGCTGGAGTGTCCGGTGCAGACGGGATTTCCTGTCCTCAGGGAGGCAGGAGCCAAGGTTGGCAGGGGGTCAGGTGGGGAGGGAGCTGGGACCAGTCAGGGCTGCCCGTGCCAGGCAGGAGGCAGCTGCTGCCCAGACAGACACCCGAGGGGATGCTGCAGGAGCACCCGCTCCCCCTGCACCGGCTGCAGTGCAAGGCAGCACTGGGGAGCCTTTGGAGGGGCAGAGGGGGTGAGTGCTTCAGCACAGCGGCCCAGCTCTGGCCAGGGACTAAGTGCTGCCCCAGGGCCCAGGCTGGCACAAAG
Organism: Climacteris rufus; assembly: GCA_013398175.1. NCBI lineage: Eukaryota > Metazoa > Chordata > Aves > Passeriformes > Climacteridae > Climacteris > Climacteris rufus. The sequence goes on along the minus strand of VZRZ01005095.1, from coordinate 480,266 downwards.
CCACCAGTGCTGCCGGGAGAGGGCAACTCTTAGCAGGCTGCACTTTGAGTGGAAGCTCAAATCTGCTGTGAAACAAGTTCAGAAAAGTCTGTGACTTCTTTTCCCTGAAAACTCTTAAGAAGCTAAATTGAGAAGAGAATGAACCTGCGACCTGGCCCTTTCCCAGGGGCTGCTGGTGGCCGGGGAAGGCTGCAGCCTCCACCACCACTCTGGAGCACTCGGTGCAACGGATGGGCTCCTGGTTTGTGCAGGAGCAGCCCGGCTCAGCTCCCCGTCCCTGCGGCCTGGTGCTAGCAGAGCCCTGCATCTCTCAGAATAGATATAGATCTCTATATATAGACTTCATCTGGTTCTATTAACATAAATATGATCACTTTAAAAATACACGTACTGTATTATGTACACTATGTACATGGGGCTGGGGCGGGCGCCAGCGGCACCCTGCTGCCCTCGCACCGCTTCCTGCGTGGTTCCTGGAACCGTTCACATTTGTTAAAAGCGCCTCAGTTTCTCTTCTGTGAGAGATGCTGGGGGG
>VZRZ01005095.1:456891-468077 GCA_013398175.1 Climacteris rufus | reverse complement strand
GCGGGGCTCCGCGGGGCGCGCCCGGCGGGACGTGCCGCGTGTGCCCGCCACACGGAGCGGGGCCGGCGGTGGCTCCCACCTGTGACCGACGGGAAGTAGATGCCGACGAGCAGGGTGAAGTAGGACGTCATGTCGCTAAAGACGTAGGGCTGGTCCATGTCCACTGGGGTGTCCGGGGGGCTCACGGAGGGCAGCCCCCGCTTCTCCACGATCACGCCCTTGGTAAGGTACGAGCTCCAGAGGTTCTCTGTGAGGAGGCAAGAGGCTGGGCAGTGCAGGGATGGAGCCGGGGGATGTCTGCTTCTGCCCCTCCCTCCCCAGCCTCGCTGAGCAGCCGGCACAGCCAACAGCTGGGGCCACGGGCATCCAGAGGGTGAGGGACAGTGCTGGCAGCACAGGTGGGCAACCAGAGCGGGTCCATGCTGCCGCTGGCAGCGTCCCCACAAGATACTGGAGCAGCTGACATTGGATTGCAGTAGCAAATAATTAAGAGGGTAATATAATTAATGCTGATCAACACAGGTTTAAGGGAAGTGGATCGTGTCTAAGTAACTTGATAATGTTTTTGATGGGATTACGAGTGCGGGGCTGATGTAACAGGCTTTGTGTCCCTCCGCGTGCTGCCTTGGCCACAGATTGTGGGGAGAAACTGGAGCAGTGGAGAGCAGCCAGCACCGGGTAGGGCGGGCAGAGACAACCGCCCTTGGCACGTCACTGCCAGGGGGCTGCTAAGAGAGGCAAAAGGGCTCACAGGGACCAGCCCTCAGCCCGGCACTGAGCCCCCTTCCTGGCCACTCACAGGTGACAAACAGGGCTGGCAATCTCTATTGAACCCACTTGTCTCATCCTCCCAGACATGAATGTTTCTCCCCACAGGAAGACTCCCACCTGGGGCACAGCAAGCCCCAGTCACCTCTGCCGGGGCCACATTGTGCCACCTGTCTCAAGATGCTGCTGGCCTGGTCACCCTCGCCACCAGCCACTGCAGAGTGGGGTCCTGGCTCTGTCCTGATGGCCCCAGTGTGGGAGGGTTTGCTGCCTGCTGCCCTGACAGACACCAGCCAGGCAGGTGGGGGTCTGCACCCTCTCCCCGGCACCACTGTTGCCAGCAGGAGCAGGTTCCACCCAGCAGCCAGGAAATTCTTATATCCCCCACAAGTCCTTAGAGACACGCCCGGAGGCTCCAGGACACCCAGTGACTGCACTCCACTAACCACGGTCACAGCTGCAGCCCCGAGTGACACGTGCCTAGCCAGATCTGAGCTCCCGTGCCTGTGTCCACACACCCACCATGGCAGCAGGATGGCTGGGGCAGCCCCACAGCCATCGGCAAAGACTGATCCTGCTCTCTGCACTCCTGAGTCCCAACAACCACTCCAGCACGGGGGTCTGCAGACACCCTCTGAACGTGGCACGGAGCATCAGCCTCTGCCACCCACTGCTGAGTGTGAGCACCTGGCAGATGTACCAGCATCTCCCGGAAAACAGGTCATAAGTGGCTCCTCCCAACAAATTCACACATCTTTCTGTGGCCCTGGCCACTCTCCCAGCATGGCTGTGGCCGCAGGAGCAAAGCAGCCCCGAGGGGCGATCCTTTTCTCAAAACCTCAGATCAATATCAGCCTTTTCAAAGGCCAAGAGGAAGCAGAGGGAGGATTTATTCCTCCCCAGCCTTTGGGCATCATGCTGAGCCACCCCGCTGGCTGACACAGACTGCGTGCGGGCGGCTGCAGCACCCTACTCTGTCACCCTGTGCAGGAGTCTGTCCCGCTGCCCAGCACAAGCACAGCTCACTGTGCCTCAGGGGGAGAGCAGCCCCCAGCAGGGATCACCCACACACTCTCTCACCTGGACCCAACACTGTTTGCCCCCACAACACCTGGCATGGCCAAGGGGCCGCCCTCATGGCAGCCTCCCGCAGCACCCTGCTGGCACAGCCACTGCCCCACCACGGCTCTCATGGGTTTCCATCCCCATGCTTTCAGCCCCAGGCCCATGTTCCCATGCCTCTGTCCACATGTTATGTTTACCTTGGATGAGGCCGCTGGCAGCGCCGGGGATGCCCTCGATCTCGGTGACGTTGTTCATGGTGAAGTACTCGTCGCAGGTGGCATTGAGGAAGCGGGAGGTGCAGAAGAGCTCCCAGAGCTTGGACCCAACTGTCTCATTTCCCTCCACCACCATCTTGGTGCAGAGGTCAAAGCCATGGCGTGAGAGAGTCCTGTTGCCCAGGAGGCAGATCCTGGGGGGACACAGGCACTCAGCCGTGTGCCTGCGTGCCCCAGTCCTGCTGCAGCCCTGCAGGACCCCGTACTCACGGGAAGCTTGGCGGGTCAAAGGCCGATTTGATGACACCAGCATAGATGGCAAGGATGGAGAGGATGACACAGCCCAGGAAGACCAGGGCAAACTTGTTGACATACTTGACTCCCACGAACACGACGGTGGCCATGCAGGTTAGCACACAGGTACCGTACACGCGCATGTTGTTGAGCATCGCAGCTGCCTCCCCACTGGCGTCCTCTGCCTTGAAGATGGCCATGGCTGGGAAGATGTAGGCCTGGGAAAGAGTCATGGCATCACCACCTGGCTAATAGCCTGGAGAGGGGACCCCAGGGAAGAGTCCCTCAGGCCCCCTGCAAAGCCTCCGGTTCCCTACAGGCCCCAAGGTGTGGTCAGCAAGGGCAGGCAAGGGTAGAGCCGCCCTGCCAGGAGCTGAGCCCTTGGCACTGCCTGAGGCAAGGACCAGGTACCTACCAGCAGGATTTCAATGGTGCCCAGGATGTACATGGCACCAGCAAAGGTGGTGCCCAGGTAGAAGCAGAGGCCCACGGCCCCACCAAACTCAGGTCCCAAGGAGCGTGAGATCATGTAGTAGGAGCCACCCGCTGTCAGAGAGAGCAAAAGTGAGTCTCAGCCAGACCCCAGTGACACCCTCAGCCCTGCCAGGTATCCCAGAGGGCAGACTGGAGCCAGGGCAGCCCTGGGCCCCGCTCCAGCACTGAGCAAGATGCAGTCCCCAGGGCCCCAGAGCATCGGGAATGACCACACTGGCAGAGTCATTCCTCAGGAGCCAGGTGCAATGGCCATGGGGACATGTGTCCCCTGGACACCTGACAGGAGCCGGGGCCCCAGGGACCTGGGCCATGCCCGGCTCCATCCTCCCAGAGGAGCTGTTAGAGCTGGGCTGCCGGGATCGATGGTCCCGCTGCAGCAGCAGGATGATAAATTGCGTTAATTACACCCCGTGTTGGGCTGTCAGCGCTGTGCCCAGCCTGGCGCAGCTCACGGCTCCCCAGGGCTCTGCAGGGCTGGCGTGTTCTGGGGGAGGCAGCCAGGGCACCCTCTGGCTGGACCCCGTGGTGCCTCCCGGGGGGCAGAGCCCACCCACGGCAGCGTCCCTGTGTCCGGCGGTGGGAGAGGCCACCCCACCACCCAGCCCGTGGCACCCAGTGCGCCCCGCTCCCTTCCTCCTGCCGTGTGCCTCCCGGCTCCCCGCGGCCTCGCCAGTCTGGCGGAGGGAGGAGCCGTGGCTGGCGGCTCTCGCTGCCATCTGCACCTCGCGGCTCTGGGGACGGGTGGCGGCTCCAGCACTGCGCTCCCCCGGGCCGTGGGGATCCCGCGCGGGCTGGTGGCAGAAGGCTGGGGAGCGGCTGGCGGCCCCGGGGAATGCTCTCTGGGAAAAGCCCCTGCAGGCACCCCACCCAGCAGGGACCAGCTGCCTGCACACACGGCACACACACGGCACACACACGGACATGGGCTTGGCTCTACCTGGCACCACACCGTTGGTGGCGATCGCACTCATGGAAATGGCCGTCAGCATCGTCTGCGGGAAGAAACACAGTGTGGGCACCCGGCAGAGCTGGGCAGAGGCACAGGGGAGTGGAAGGGAGAGCTGGGGCCATGCTGGGACATGGGGTTCCCTGGGGCCACTCTGAGATGTGTCACAGAGCAGGGATGCCCAGGGAGAATGCATGGATAGATGGATGGGTGGATGGGCAGGCAGGGTTGTTGGCTGGCAGCACAACTGAGGGGGCTGAGCCCCTTGGAGGGGCTGGCAGTGTTCTGCAGGGCCCCAGGCTGTCCAGGACACTGGCCAAGGCCAGCTTTCCCAGCCTTTGCCCTGGTGGGATGGCTCACTGTAGAATGGGGTGGTGCCAGAGCAAGGGGACCCCCAGCACATCCCCCTGCATGGCAGCTATGATCTGGGTCACCACTTGAACACCATTCCACTGCTGATTCCTCTGGGAAGCTGAAGGCTTCTCCTTGCTGTAAGTGGGGCAGGAGCTAGGGCAGGGGCAGAAGCTGGGGCAGGAGCAGAGCAGGGCATGGTGGCCTGGCAGCTAGTGAACCTCTGCCTGGTCTGGCCAGCCAGACTGGTGACCCCCAGGCCCCGAGTGAGGCCAGTGGAGGCTCTGAAACTCACACAGGAGCAGCAGAGGAAGACCATGCAGAACGACTCCATGATGCCGGCAATCCCCACCACCCAGGTGAGGCGCAGGAAGAGGATGACCCCAAAGATATTCTGGAGGCAGGGTAGGTAGACACCCATGAAGGTGCCCATCCGTGGGGCCTGTCGAGGGAACAGAAGCCATCAGGGCTCAGAGGCATGGCTGGCAGAGGAGCAAGGGGTCCCACTCCTCCTGCAAAGCAGCCAGGAACCCCAAGTGAAACTGCCCCCTGGATGAAGCCAGGGGGTCCCCTGTTCCCCAGGCAGTCCATAGCCTGGCACTGCACAAGTCATGGCTGGGGAAGGGGTTACCTCCCTCCTGAGTCCTCACCTGCACTGGCTTCTTCTTGCCTCCATCATTGTTCTCAGCCTCCTCATGCTCCCGGCTTCCCTGTGGCAAGTTGGTGTAGTTGGCCAGTCCACTCAGCAGGGACGAGACCATGGGGCTTGTGTCCATCTCCTCCTGCAGAGAGCAGAGCCCGAGTCACGAGGACAATCTCTTGGGACCCCAGCCAACCCCAAGAGAACTCACCAGATGCCACCCCACTGCCCACCCTTCCAGGAATGGCTTTGGCAGTGGGGCAACCCTGGCCTGGGGCTCTGGCATGTCCCAGTGCCCAAGGTGCAGGCTGGGTGCTCTGGGACAGCTGCCTGGCTTGACCAGACCCTCCCTGACCCCAAGACCCTCCCTGCCCCATCTCCTGCATGCCCTACCTCAAAGAGGGCCATGTTCTTGCCATCATACTCTTTGCCCTTCTCCAGGTCCGTGCTGTTGATGAAGGGGCTGCTCTCCTTGGGATTGCCATCGCCTGCAGAGACACCACTGGGTCAGTCAGGCAGCCCCAGGAGAACCCACAGGGTCACCGTGTGAGGGGTCAAGGCCGCCCTTGGCTCCTGCAGGAGAGCTGCTGGGGCTGTGGGCACCATGGTGTCGCCCAGGCCCTGCACAGGCGACGGCAGCCCTGGCATCCCGACCAGCAGCATCGCCTGCCACACCACACATGGGCAGGGCCACCGTGCCCGGGAGCCACGCGCTGCCCTGCCCGGCCGTCCTGCCACACGGGCCCGCCGGAGCGCATCCACGCGGTGAGGAGAGCGGAGTGGATCCAGGGGAAGCCTCCGGCGGGATGGCTGGCAGCAATAACTCACGGCACGGGGTGCCCGCGGGTGAGCGCGCCGGGACCGCCCGGAGCGCTGCGTCTGCAGGGGCAGGATCTGGACGGCTGCTCAGCGCCAGCGCAGAGGGGATGGTCCCGGCACAGTGCCTGGGAGTGGGGCGAGCGGCCAGGTGTCTGGTCCTGCTCCCAGACACGCACCACAGGAGTGGGGGCCACAGGGCGGGGAGGCATGAGGAGGTGCCACCACCAAGGGCAGGTGACGCCTGGGGCAGTGGACCACCCACAGAGGTGCAGGGCCCACAGAGCTGCCAGGACAGGGGCCACAGCCACTCACTGCATTAATGACCTAGTGCAGAAGAAACCTGGAGTTGGCTTAATAGCGATGAAAACAGCTGAACTGCAGAGCAGCAGAAATAAATCAGGCTGGAAATGGAGCAGCAGTGAGGATGGTGCTGCCGGAGCAGCGCAGCTCCAAGAGGAGACCCAGAGCAGAGGGGGACCGGGGCATGGGGGCTAGGAGCCAAAGGACACAGTGCTGGGCAGAGCAGCTGAGGGGGCAATGGCCCCCATGGTACAGGGAAGCCTGGGCAGCCAGGCTGGTGCCCAGCCCTCGGTGGAGGCAGAGAGGTTCCCTGAGACACACCCATCCCACCACCATGGCCCCGCAGCCAAAGCAGTCACACTGCCAGTGGCCACCGCACCGCTGGGCAAGCTGCCCACATGGGCAGGGTCACAGACAAGCTCCACACTTTGGGGCCAGGGAGAGAACTGTCCCCTCCACCGTCTTTCAGCACAGAGCCTGTGAGTGCCCTGGGGCAGAGGGATGGTGCCCTGGCGGTGCAGCCACCCATTCATGGTGGCAGCCCCAAGACAGACACCATGACCATTTGGAGCCAGCCTCCTGCCAGTTGACTCATATTCAGGATCCTGGAAGCCTGTGTGCAGCGGTGATTCACCATCTGCAATTCCCTGGCAGACGTGGCACTCCTGGCTGACCGGGAGGTGAAGCCCCAAGTGCCACAGGTGACACTGACCTGTGGGCTGGCCCCCAGCTCCTGTCATCCCTGAGCTCCTCCAGCATGGGGCAGCAGGGCAGCAGTGTCCCTAGGGGCACAGCTAAACCCCAGGGCACAGCCTTTTCTGCAGGAATGGCCATGGCAGTGGCACCCTGGCCAACAGGTCCCATGAGCCTCCCTCCAGAGTCCCCTTGGACACACACCCAGCACCCAGGCTGCACCACCAGCACGTGTCCTGCCTTGTATCCCCCACAGAGGGTCTCAGCATGCACCCAACGTGCTCCTTGCTCCGTGTTTGGTCTAAAGCCCCAGTGAACACAGTTCTCATTAGGTAACAGCAGTAGTGAGGTCTGGCACCCACACACTCACCACGGCTCTTGCCCACTTGCACCAGCTCTGGGGGCCACACTGATATGAGAAGTCCACCACATTGACAGAACACCCTCCAAGCTGATGCTGTGGCCATCCCCAGTGTGGGACCACAAGGGTGCAGGAGCAGGGGTGGCTGGAGCCCGCCTCCCCCTCGGGACTCACTGGGGCTGGGTGGCACGGAGGGGCACGGGCAGCCTGGCAGGGAGACGCGCTCGAAACGTGGCAAGGCTCTGGGACCCCTCCGGGAGAGCGGAGCCCGCGGGGGCCTCGCCTCGCCGCCTGGTACCCAGCCGACGACATCACCGTGCAGGTTTCCATGGCAACGGCGAGCCACGGCCGCCTCGGCTCCCGCTCTTATGTAACGGCGCAGGCAGCCGGACGCTGGCCCCACATGGCACCCGCGCCCCGGCGCCCGACGGATGGTGCCACCGGACCCCCGGCCCGGCCCACTGCGACCCCTCGGGATTGGCACTGCCCGGTCCGCACGACAGGCGCCAGTAGCCCCCTGGGGTGCCCACACTCCTACCCATGGCACCACAACAGCACCCACAGCTCGCAGTGCCTCCACCCCCACCTCTGGCCAGCGCTCCTCACGCCGAGTCCACGGCCCGTGCTGGCATCACCCGGGCTGCCGGGGCTGGCCTGTGGCACAGCAGCCCCTCGCCTGGTGACGCTGCTGGGAGGATCGGCACCGAGAGAGGCCCTGGGATGGTGGGAGTGAGGATGCAGCACAGCTCGGGGGACCCTCAGCCTCCCACCTCGCTCCAAGCCCACAGGCTGGAAGGAGTTAAGCATCAGGGCACAGGGTCCCAGGTGACAAAGCGCTCCCGCTTCTGCTCCTGCTCCTGACGGAGACCATTTTGCCGCAGCGGGGCTGGTGCAGCCTCTCCCCGGCAGCTGCCACAGACCCGTGGTCTGCAGGCAGGGGCAGGCAGGGGCAGGCAGGGGCAGGCAGGACAGGCAGGGGCAGACAGGAGCAGACAGGAGCAGGAAGGGGCAGGTAGGAGCACTGCCCCCGTCCCCTACCCCCCACCGCCACGGCCAGCCCTACCCGATGGCACGAATAGGGTGCTGCCTCCCGGCCCTGGGGACGCGTGGGACACTACCAGCGTCCCCAGCACCCTCGGGCCTGCCTGTGTCCCGCTCCCCCAGTGCAGCCCAGGGCCGAGCAGCGCGGGGCCGGAGCGCTGGACGGGGCTGGCAGCACCAAGGCCAGCAGCCCAGCCGGGAGAGACAGCGAGAGCGGAGCCGAGCCGAGCCGTGCCAGGCTTCGATCCCGGCGCTCAGCCGCCCCCCTCCCCAGGGATCACTCAACATGAATCGGCCTTTTAATTTGCTGCGGCGGCTGGAAGGGCTGGCGGCGGGACCGCTGGCAGGAACCCGCAGCCCCGCCGTGGGCACCGCGCAGCCCCGCTCTCGGCAGGGCTTCCACCAACCTGCCGGCCCGGGGCAGCCCAGAGCCGACTCGGCAGCGCCGAAGGACCGTCACTGCACCCCCGGAGCCCTCCAGGACAGCGCTCAGGCAGAAGCACCAGCCACAATTTGATCTTCTAATGGCCTTTTACTTAGCCCTAAATTGGGTTGGGAAGCGTCATGTCCCTTATCCCAAATCCTCCCTAATCGCTTTACACGGCGCAGGGCACGGAGCACTGGCTGGGGGAGCCCCAGCAGCCACCCGCCATGGGCTAATTAACCAGGGCTGCTACCGGGGGTGTTGCCTGCTCCTGCCCGATCACGGCCAGCCCGTCCCTCCCCACCCCCAGCATTCAGAGCACGGTGAGCCCCAGCCAGGGACATCGGGCACTGGGGCTGCGGCACTGGCCGGGAGGTGCAGTGCGTGAGGGGGGATGTGGCGGGGACACCCCTCTGCACCTCCGTCTGTGCTCCTGCACAGGGCTGCTGACAGCTCCGGAATCCCCTGTGCCACCCCCCACCTCGGTCCCCCCAGCCCCAGGGGCAGCAGCAGTGTGACGGCTGCTCATGGCACTAGGGATGGCCTGGAGCTCCCCTGGAGGTACACAGGACACCTTGACTTTTGCCACAGGACACCTTGACTCCCGGGGCCCTGCCTGCGGCAAGGGGCACCCCAGGGTGACCCCAGCAGCCCAGCGAGCACATGGGCGAGCACGTGGCCCTGGCTGATGTCCCCAGCTGCTGCCGTTTTGCAGGAGCTGCTGGCCAGGGAGGCCAGCTATCAAGGGGACTTGGCTGTACACCCACTGCCTGGCCCTGGGCTGCTGGCCTGGGGCGCCTAAGGCAGATGGGAATGGCCAAGGTATTCTTATGGCAGTGGCATCTCTGCACCCACCCGGCTTCCTTCTACCCTGTGCAAGGGTGTCTGACAGCTGTCCTGGGGAGGGTGACCGTAGGGGAGGCCACACAGCCCTTGCAGCCCCCCTGAGACAGAGAACACTGGTGATCAGAGCAGCACTGGCTCGTGCTGGCAGTGTCACAGCAGAGCCGGCTCTGGCTACAGCGTGGGGAGGGAGTGGGGGGTGGGAGTCGGGGGTGGGATGGTGGAGTGGGATGCTCTCCCCTTCCCGGGGCTGCAATTTCCCCCTCCAGCCAGCAAGCACACCCAGTGGCCTTTTGGGCTGGATTCCTTCACTGCCTGACCCAAATTGGACCAACTGCTACTTCAGACCTATCCTCTTCCTTCCTAAACCCGGGATTATCCTCCCTTTGATCAGCCGGCCCTGCAGCGCAGGATTTCCAGCACAGGCGTTTTGGCTGGCTGCATTTAAACAGCTTCCCAGATTCTCCGACAGTCCAAGCCCTGACTTGGAAATGACCATGGACACAAATTCCAGCAAAGCTCCTGGCCCTGGGTCTGCCCTCCCCAGGCATCCCAGTGCCCCCAAGCCGGGTGCTGGCATGGCAGCCTGCAGCAGGGCTGCGGCTGATGTCCCAACACCCCAACCAGAGCAGTGCAAGCTGCCAGCCCGGACACTGCAGGCGGCAGCCCTGCCTGCTCCCTGCTCCCACCTTTTCTCCAGAGGGTCTGCACCGGTCCAGCTCTTGTTGGGCTGCTGGGGCTGGAGCCCTTCCAGCCCTTGTCATGCAGCTCACGCATGCTGTCCGGAGCAGGACCTGAGTGGGGACACTGCTGGCCTTTCTGACAAATATGGCCTAAGTGACACCCAGGGCTTCAGTGGCTGTGCTGGGATCAGCAAGTTGCTGGACAGCCAGCACTGGAGCAACCAGGACATGTGGAGTGGGCCCACTGGCATGCAACAGCTCTGCCACCCACTGGGTTGTCCATGGTCCCTGAAGACAGACCTCATGATGGGAATCCAGCTGACCCTTGGCAGAGGGGGACAACCCACCCCTCCCACAGCAACTACCCTTGTCAGAGGTGTGGGGGCTCAGCTCTCACAAGCTCTCACAAGCCCCCAGACCCCTGCTTCCTCCATCCCTTCGCCCACTGTCCCACAGGGCACCATCTCGCCAGGCTCAGCTCCAGGGACAGTCTGCCTGGTCCATCTGTAGTGGCACTGTGTCCAGCCCTCCTGCCAGACCCCGGCGTGGCAGAACCGCCCGCTGCCACGCCACCGGCACTGCCACGATGGAAATCAGTGAGTGGGAGAGATCCTGGTTCTGCAGAGGGCAAGGGGAGGTCAAGTTCCCAGGGAAGGGCACGGCCGGGGGCCAGTGCGACAACCCCAGCTCGGCAAGGTGCCCCCAGAAGTCTCCTGCCAGCCCTGACCTTGAGCGGAGCCGCAAATAAACAAGCAAATAAACAAGCTAGGGTCGGCAGAGCAGAGGAACATGCAGAGCCTGTCTGTGGCTGTGCCCAGAGCCCCACTGTGGGCAGCCGGGACCCCCACAGCCACTGTCGTAGCCAGCCGCGCACTCCCGGCTGTGGCCTTGGTAGACCCCACGAGGGGATCTGAGGAGGGGACTTGGCGGGGCCTGGGCGGGTCAGAGTGGCAGTGCAAGAGCTCCTGGTCACACACTGCATCCCGCTGGCTGCAGCCCATCCCTGTGCCCGGCAGGAGCACCCACAAGAACGGGGCCTGCACTGCCTGGCTGCCTGGTGCTGGACGTGGCCACGGGGGCAGCGGGACCCTCACGCAGCTCGGCAGTGCCGGGTGACCGGAGGGGGTCAGGCCGAAGCTCCAGCAGTGACGGGGCTACTGCGGGGCCGAGCGGCCCCTTGCCCGCGGCGGACAGCGGCCCTGCGCCGGGGCTGCGCCAGGGCTGCAGCGGGACGGGGCACGGCGCGGG
>VZRZ01005095.1:433456-448904 GCA_013398175.1 Climacteris rufus | reverse complement strand
CCACGCTCCGGTCGGCTCGGTTCGGCCCGGTTCGGCCCGGCTTGAGTGGACGGGACGGGGCCGTCCCGCCGCGCCCGCTCGGTCCCGCAGCCGCCGCCGAACTGGGGGTGCTTGGGACCGTGCCCCAACGCGACGGGAGAGGACGGGGCCGCGCTCTGCCCCCGCCCTGTCCGGAGCCACGGCCACTAATTACAGCTAATTACAGTCCCGGGGCTGCGGCCGCCCCACCCTGCCGCGGACCCGGGCACCTCCGGGCACGGCCCCGGCCCTGGCCCTGCCGCCGGGCTCTGTGGCCGCGCAGGGACAGACCGGGGCCGGGGGGATCTGCGGGGCCAGTCCGCGGCGGGGTCTCGGATGCAGCGAGGAGTCCGGTCACACGCTGTGACCCGGCCACAGGCGGTGACAACCGCCCGCTCCTCACCGCGGTGCAAAGCCGGAGCGCAGGGGGTGGAGGATTATGCAGAGACAGGGTTTGGGAGGTGGGGAGGTCGGATCAAGGGATACCGCGCCTGGCGTACGGCTGGTGGCAGACAAAGCTGGGACCGAGTGATATCCTCTCCCGTTGGACCCAGTGTCCCTGAGGGATACAGAGTCCTTAGCAAAGGGCAGCCCCCCCACCCAGTGCCCCCTTCTGCACTGGTGCTGGCACCCCCCAGCCCGGGGGAGGATGATGCCCCCAGCACATGGGGTTCTCCACACCATGCCCTGGCCACTGATGAAGCACTCGAGGCTGTGTCCAAAGAATTGTCTTTATTACAAATGGGCAGGCAGTTGGCAGAGGGGGTGGTTGGCAGAGTGGGCAGTGGCAGGAGCAGGCAGAGCCCCGCGTCCAGCCCCGGCGTGTCCCCAGGCGCCAGCTCCCAGTGGGGCTCAGCCTGACCTGGCATCGCTGGCTCAGGAAAAAGACAAATTTGTCTCGAATCCATGTGCGGTTTGCACCAGGCAAACGCCTCTGTGCAGTGGAGCCGGCGCTGGCAGGGGCAGCACAATGCCAGCTGTGGCGAGAGTCCTGCTCCCCAGCTGGGGCTCCCCAGGCCAGGCAGCCCCTGGGGGTGACCCCAGGACCCCCTGCCCCTTCCTTCCAGAGAGATGGCGACCTCAGCTGGGGCTGCCCACAGTCAAAAGGCTCCCAGGGGTCAGCCTATGTGACAGGATCCCACAGGCTGGGAGCAGTGGACAGGGAGCAGAGCTGGCAGAGCCAGTGGCTGGTCAGGCTCTCAGTGCTGGGGACACTGCAGGATGTCATACTTGACGTAGCCCACCCGGTCCACCTGGTAGCGCGGTGTCATCCTCCAGTAGAAGCTGCCCCGGCAGAAGTGGTACTTGTCTGGGCAAGGAGGGGGCAGAGGGAATGGAGGGTCAGCAGGAGGTCAGCCATACAAAGACCCATCCCAGTGGCTGCCCAAGTGGCACAGGCACCTGGCACCCTGCACCTTGACAGGGCTCTGCCAGCCCCACTGCAAGGACCTGCTGGGGCTGATGGAGTACCCTGTCCTGGGGCCTTTCCCCACACCCCCGAGCATCCCAAACCCCAAACTGGAGCAAGACCACAAGAGGCTCAGGTAGTCCGGGGCTGGTAACACGGCACTCACCCACCAGGTTCCACTCACCTTGGTAGAGGAACACGTTGCGTGCATCAAGGGGGACGCCGGTGAAGATGTCATCGGTGGCACGGGGGTAGCCCTTGTCCACCCTCTGGACCTTCACGTCCAGCCTGTGGGAGAGCAGAGCCGTGCTCAGGGCTGACGGGAACCCCATTCCCTGCCCTTTGTCAGGGGCTCAGGCAGGCACTGCCGCTCACCTCCAGTAGCTCTCCCCGCTAAAGAGCAGCACTTTGCCGCGGCCCCTCTGCAGGGCCCCCGAGATGCGGCCGGCTTCCTTCCCTATACCCAACTTCTCGATCCCCCGGGGGCCCAGCACATTTTTCCCGGAAAACACCCAGAACTGCCGACCTGCAGTGGGAGATAGTGGGGGTGTCAGACAGCCCTAGGGGCGCCCAGGCTGCACTAGGCTCCTCCCACTGCCTGCGGCACTGGGGCGAGGGCAGAGGGCCAGAGCTCACCAGCAAAGAAGAAGACCCTCTTGGTGAGCACATCCTGGAAAACAGCATCGATGGTGTCTGGGAGACCAGGCCAGGTGTCAGCAACAGAGAAGGCGCCCTGGGTGCCTGATTTCCAGAAGGATGAGTGGGTCCAGTATTTCCTGGTGGGGAAGGTCGGCTGTCCTGATCATCTCAGTGTGGCAAAGGCCCTTGTTCCCCCAGCCTCCTGGCACAGCCCTGTGTTCCCCTGCATCCTTCCCTCACCCTGGCACTTGCCAAAGCAGGAGGTGCTGGGTGCTGCTACTCACCCATCCTTGAAGAAGTACAGCTCCCCATTGATCTCTGTGATAGCATCAAAGTTCTTCTCCATGCAGGCATCCCGGCTGGGGTCCACAGGAATGGGCCCAGCTGTGGGCTCTGGTGTCTCCTCCTCCTCCTCCTCAGTGGTGGAGGTGCTGCCTGCCTCTGTGGGTATGGGCTGGGTCTCCTCTGTGGGCATGGGCTGGGTCTCCTCTGTGGGCACAGGCTGGGGCTCCTCAGTTGGAGCAGGTGCAGGTGCAGTGGGCTTAGGGCCAGAGCCACGACCTGAACAAATACAAGGGAGGGTGTGAGGCTGGGGCCAGCCTGGTGCTGCAGGACACCCAGTGTGCCCAGCTGTGGTGCAGCTGCTCACCATAGAGGTACTGGATGCCATTGACATCATCGGGGTGCAGCTGGAAGTCCTGGATGTAACTGTACATGGGGTACATCAGGGCCTCGCGCACGCTGGAGTGGTCCAGCCCCAGTGAGTGCCCGAACTCATGGGCAGCCACCAGGAAGATGCTGTAACCTGGGGGAAAGCACTGGCCTAAGTGTCTGGTGGGGCACTACAGGACAGGACACTCTGTCCAGAGACTGTGGCCCCCGCAAGGAATGTGACAGCATGGCGTGGGCCTGGGGGGCACAAAGGGGAGCACAGGCAGGGGGACCGGTACCTCTGTCAGGGCAGAAGCCCCACTTCTTGTCGGTGTCATAGTTGCTGGTGGTGGCACACCAGAGCTTGCCGTCCTGCCGGCCCTGGCTGGTGCAGGCACTGTAGGACTGCCCCAGGAAGGTGAAGGGGAAGACACACGGGTCCCCCTGGGAGTTGCCGCCGATCACCGCCGTGTCTGCAACAAAGCGTCAGTAGGGCTGTCCTCAACCACTGGCTGCACCAGCCAGAACAAGGACAACCCAGACATCCCTCATATGCCCCGCTTATGTGCTCCCTCCCCTGCAATGCCCCCCTCCCTGCTGGCACCTCGGTTGGGGCAGAAGCCATATTTCTTGTCCTGGTCGAAGCTGGAGGTGGTGGCACACCAGCGGTAGCCGTCGGAACGCCCGTCCGTGGTGCAGGTATCGTAGGAGGTGCCCTCAAAGATAAAGGGGAAGACGCAGGGGGATCCATCGCTGTTGCCACCATTGGTGTAGAGGACTGTGGGACAAGGGAGAGTGAGGAGAGCCCCAGGCACTGCAGAGCTGGGCGGGGGCTGTGGCTGCCACTACTCACGCTCGCTGGGGCAGAAGCCATATTTCTTGTCCTGGTCATAGTTGGCGGTGGTGGCACACCAGGGCAGCCCATCCTTGCGCCCCTCCGTGGTGCAGCGGGAGTAGGAGCGGCCCTCGAAGATGAAGGGGAAGTGGCACTCGGCTCCGTTGGCATTCCCGTGGCGGGTCTTCACCACTGCTCAGAGAGAGGCAGCTCAATGCCAGGGCTGGGGCTGACACCGTCAGAACCCTCCCTTGATCCACCACACCCTGCCCTTACCTAAGCCAGTTCCCAGCGTCCAGAACTCATCCTCATCAAAGTGGGCATCGCCCTGGATGCCCTTGCCCGGGGGAAAGGCGTGTGCCAGTAGCCCATCCTTGCCATCGAAGGGGTATCCATCCCCATGCTCTGCAAGGACAAGCACCCTCAGCTGGCTCTGCTAGGGGAGCCCTCATGCCCCCAGCATGCACACAGACCCCCAAGCCCTGTTCACCCCCTGCATGCCCACACATATCTCTGCTGGCACATGTGGGGACAGAGGGACTCTGGACATGGCCCAAGGAGATGTGGGGTGAGGAACCCTCAGGCAGGGCGCATCACCAGCCCCCTCCTCATTCCCTGCCTGCCCATGGGATGTCACCTTGGCTGCCAAACATGATCATGATGTCTGCCTCGCCACTGTATATCTGGGTGAAGGTGAGGGGGGTCACATCGCTCCACACTTGGAATGCCCGTCTGAAGGCGTCATCGATCACAGCACGGTCCAGGTCAGGGGAGTAGTTTATCACCCTGCCAGGGAGGCAGGAGGTCAGTGCTGCCAGGTCTCCTCCTCATGCAGGAGTGACCCTGTTCCAGGCAGGCCCCCACCCCGGGAGGGGATAGCAGCCACCACCACCCTCGGGCTAGGGCTCAGATGCTCTCCTGGGCACTGGAGAGCAGATGCTTTTGCTGTGCTGGTTTGGTCCTGGCAGCTCTGGGACCCAGCTGTACAGAGAGCACCAAGCTCAGACAAGGGCTGAGCTGAGGCTGCTGCCCGTCTGGTCCCTCAGGCTCTCTCCATTCCCCTGGGACTGTCACCCTGGGGGCACAAGGGTTCATCTCCAGAGCAGACTCACCGGTAAGTCAGGTCCATGTGGTCCCACTTGAGGTCCCCCTCAAAGGTGAGGAAGGTTCCCACGTCAGGGACACTGCAGCGGGGGGCTCTCATGGCCTCCAGCGTGGCAGCATCCAGCTCCCCTGTCTCCTCCAGGCCCAGCTGCTTCTGCATCTTGAGCAGTGCCTTGCCCAGGGACACGTGCCTGCCACCAATCTTTGCCTCTGCCTCCGTGGTGTAGCCAAACCGCAGGAGATAGCGCTGGGGAGGAAAGATGGCCAGAGGGGTGAGTGAGGCAGGAGGGGGCTCCGGCACCCCCGGGGCACCTATCCCAGCGTGGGTACCTCCCCAAGCTCAAGGAGACAGACAGCTCTCAAGCTCTGCCTGCAGCCCCTCACTGCCAGCCCAGGAGGTCCTGAGTGCCATGAGGGAACCAGGGGGCCACGTTCCCCTCACCTCTGCCAGCTGCAGATCCGGCAGGGTGTTGACCAGGTCCCCCGGGAAGTTGACAACCGCCTGTGCCTTGCCCTGGAGCGGGGCCGCACAGCCGGAGGCGGCCAGCAGCCCCACGACAAGCGGGGCCAGGAGGAGGAGTGCCATGGTTCAGTGCTGATAGGAGGGATGTGGCTGTGCTGGTCCCCGCTGTCTGCTCTGGGTGCCGCCGGGCTAACCGCTCCTATTTATGGGGTAGGAGGGCAGTGAGTCACTCTCAGACCCCTCAGTGCCGACTCACGCTCCTTCTCCCTTCCCACGGTGACGAAACGCACACTCCATCGCTGCCTTAACTGTTTCATCACCTTGTTTACTAAACACGCTGCATTCCGTGGCCACGCAAGGACAGGAAGAGGGAGAGTGGCTGGGCTGCCGTCCTGGGCCAGCGCATGGCACGGCACAGCCACCCTGGGGCTGCCCTGCACAGGCACTGCCCTGCTGGCCCCAAGACCATGGTGTCTGTGGGGACAGCAGGGCATCACTGGGGGCCAGCCAAGCACCCAGGACCCTGTAGCTGTGTCATCACACTGGCTGACACTGAGCTTGGCTGGCCAAAGTCTGATGGTTCTGGAGCCAGACCTGTGAGGGCCTGGTGGGCATGGGGGCAGATAACCCTGCTTGAGCCCCAGCACCTCACCTGCCTGGGAGCTGGGAGCTTGGACCCTCACCATGACACCGCATCCTTCCCCACCATGGCTGCATCACCCCCATGGGTCAGAGTGTTTGTAGCCCTGGAGACCCCTGTGACTTCTCAGCCCACAGTACTTCTAATCCCACATGCCATCAGTTGACTGGCAGAGCCCTGTGGGACCAGAGGCAGTGCTTGCCCAGCAGCAGCTCTGGGCACAGGAATGCTCCACCAGGAGCCATAGGACATCGGGGTGCCCTGTCCTCGCTGCCCTGCTCCACAGGGTGCTGCTGACTCAGGTTCCCACACAGCACAGCACAGACCTCGCCATGGGATGGTGTTTTCCTGCTTCTCCCAAAGTGCCGACGCTTGTGGGAACGAGAGCAGTGAAGGGGAAAGCAAACAGGGATGAGGAGCGAGGGGAAAACAGATGGCAGAGAACAAGGCACAGCATCAGTGGGGGGAGGGAGGGCTGGTGCAGCCCAGCGAGGCTGCCTGACACAGGTCCCAGAACGGATCCCCTGCCCCAGCCCTCACAAACCCAGGCTCACAGGGGCCCATGGGGTCCTCAGCTGACCTCCTCAGGAGGACCTTCCTGTTCAGCCCAATCCTGTCCTCCTGGTTCCCAACAGCCACACATTGTGTCTCAGCAGCCACCCCCTCCCAGCATCACCTCTGGCTGAGCCAAGCCAGCAATTCCTGGCCCAGGCAGAGGACAAGGAGGTTATGCTGGCACCCAACACAGCTGGGGACAGTGAGAGGTCAGGGCTGCGCTCTTTGTGCCTTTGAAGAGGACTCCCCATGCCCCAGGGAGGCTCATCCTTAGGGCAGCATCACCTGACAGGTGCCCTGTGCTAGTGGGATGCATCCCAGGGCCATGGCTGGCCAGGCACAGGGAACTCACTGTCAGCGTGGGCTAAGCTGGGAGGAAGCAGCAGTGAGAAATCAGGGGGTTGCCTCACTCCCCCACCACAGCCCTGCAAGAGCAGACCCTGTTCCCTGGCACAGGAAGTTGCTTCACAAGCAGCCACCATCCTGTACCCGGTGTGGCAAACATGTCCAGCCAAGCATCCCTCAAGGTGGGACACAGCCCAGGGACCCTGAAGTCAGGTCACCCCACCGCCCCCTCCTGCGGGGTCCAGCCTGCCCCCCTTGTCCCTCCCATGGCCCAGCTCTTCACCAGGCTGGAAGCAGCAGCTCTCTGTGCTCCCTGCCTGGCTGGCAGCTGAGGTGAGGAGGAGGCTCTGTTGAGGTGCCCCAAGAACCCATTGAAGGTGATGGCTCCTGAAGCATTTGGGGAGCAGGCACTGTTCCACATCCTCCACTCTCCAGGCTGTGAGGACCTCAGCCCACAGCACAGCGCTGTTGTGGGAATAGAGTGCTAAATAACCTCTGCACCCCCAGGGCAGCCCAGGTGAGGAGACTTCTGTCACCAGCTCTGGGATGCAGTAAGAGAATCATATGGCTCTGGTCTCCCTGGCACTGTGGCAGATCCCTTGGCCTTCCCCATGCTATTCCCATCCCTCATTTCAACCACATGCAGAAGCTGCAGCTTCCACAGCCTGGGCACTCTGCCTTGGCAGTCCACGGGACACCATGGCACCACGAGGGCAGAGCCATGGCCCAGCAGCACAGAGCAGTGCTGGCAGGAATGGGGCTGGGAGGGGAGTGGGGCCTCGAAACAGGCAAAGGCAGGAGGAGCCGAGGGCCAGTGCCCCACACAAGGTGCATCCCATCCCAGCAAGCCCTCGAGCTGGGCAGTGGGAGCCCAGTGTGGGGTTGCCGGCCACAGCTCTGCCCCCATCCTAGCCGCTCCCACTGACTCATGGCCCCGCTCACCAGCTTCCTCCTGGCACATCCCGGGGGATTTTCTGGTGACTCTCTGGAGGCTCGTCAGGGAGCAGGGCCAGGGCAGCAGGGAAACCCCCGTGTCTGGCAGTGCCAGCAGCCTCTCTGCCAGGCAGGGAATTCTGTGGGATGGGCTCAGCACTGCTGGCATGAGCCCCATGCAAAATCAGCTCATCTATGGGAGCTGGTGTAAGGCACAGGTTCCTCAGAAAGCACACGTGTGGAGGATGCTTGAGGCAGCCACTGTGGCTGGCAGGAAAGAGAGGAGGGCAATGGTGACAGGGGCAGTGCCACAGGCAGGAGAGGGCTGTGGCTGGCAGAGACCCCAGGAGCTGTACCCAGCCCAGGCTGCCTGTGGCCTTTTTTTACTCCCAGAGCCTCTGAAAGGACGAGTGAGATGGAAAAACCCACTCAGACATCCTCCATCCCAGACAGTGCCTGAGCCACGAGGCTGCCTGTCACCACCATCGCTGCCAAAAGGGGAAGGAACAGCCACCACAGCCCCTACACACACCCTTACTCATGGCCACCCTCATGCAGACCCTCTGTGGGAAACTTGTCCAGGACCACAGAGAGAGCTGGTGCCTGCCTGGAACCCTGCTCAGGACAGAGGCTGACAGGACACAGTGGCCCCTCTACGACGCTGCAGGTCTCCTGCTGGGAGCTGCTGGTTGGGGCAGCGGTGATGCTTGGGGGGACTATATGGAGCCAGGGCCTAGATCCACCCCCAGTTCTATTCTTCCCATAGAGGTAAGCAGGGTGGGGCCAGCCAGGGAGGGAGCACAGCACTGGACAGCCAGGGGAGAGGTCCACAACCATGGGATGCACTAGGGAAACAAAAGTGGTGGAGAGCTGGGGAGCCAGGGTGAAGAAACACCCAGCTGCCACAGTCACTGCCTTACACCCAGACAACCTGGGCAGGGGACAGGGGGACACAGGAGTGAAGGACAGGACCAGGCGTGTGGATGGCATCAGGTGCCCTCCCAGCACAAGCAGGAGCATGGTGGCAAGGGGAAGTGGGGTGGGAGAGAGTCAGCATCTTGTGCGGGTGAGACAGCACTGGGTTGGGGAGAGCAAGTGTTGGTCGCGCTGGGAACACGACCTGTGCAGAGGGAAGGGAGTGCTTGGACTTGGCAGATGCCACAGGCAGAGCCAGTGCCACGGCCACCACAGCACAGCCAGACCAGTGGGCAGGGTACCACTGTGTGACTCCAGCCAAGCCAGGCAGCCACCAGCCCCACTGCCCTGAGCTATGGTGCCCCAAACTCATCCCTGCTCTCGTCTCATGGGCTCTGCAGCACTCTGTGCCCGGGGAGAAGAGCTGACACCCTGGCACCGGCTGCCCTGGCCAGCACTGGCCCATGGTATGCAGTGACCCAGGCATGGGGACACTTGGTGAAGGAGCAGGACAGGGCGCAGGGAGAAGTTCTACGTCAGAGGCTCAGAGCCCCATCACTCCTGCTCAAGGGCTCCAGACAGAAACAACATTCCTGCACACACTTCCCGTATCTGCTGCCCTGGCGCTGGGCCCCGCGTGGGCTGGGACTGCAGCCTCCAGCTGGACCCAGGACCCTTCCTGGCAAACCACCTGCATGCAGTGGACCCACAGCTCTCCAGCACCACCAGTCCCTGGCCCTGCATCCCTTCCTTGCCTGCCCAAGCTCTGTGGATATACCTGCTCAGCTCCTTGCCTGTCCCTTACCTCACCTGGGGAACTCCCCACCCCTCAGCATCAGCTCCTTGCCAACCCTTCATTCCTGCTTGTCTGGGCAGGAGGTGGTGTCCTGAGCCCCCCCCAACCCCTCATCCCTTAGTCCCACTGCCTCCCAGCCCCACTGCCCCGGGCCCGGTGCTGCTGCTCCCACACCTCTCATCTGGGTGAGGGTGACGTGGCCGGTGTCACCGGGCGGTTCACTCCTCCCTGCAGGCACTGAAACCAGCGCTGCCGTGTCACCACCCATCCCAGCTGGAAACCACACATGACGGATCCCCTGGCTGCCACACCGGTATCAAGGTGGGTGGCACAGTCACCTCCCTGTGTTAGGCTGGGACATTCCCCTCCGTGCCCTCCCCAGCCCCTGCTCACCCTGGGAACCCTCCACGTCTGTTGGGGTCCCACTGGGTTGCTGGAGCAGAAATCCCACCCACAGCTCCATTTGCCAGTCACCAGGGCTGATGGATGGCACTGTGGCACACCTTGCACCAAAGCCACCAGCAGCCTGCTCCAAACAGCACAGGGCTCTTGTGCTTCAGGACTTGCTTTGCTGTAAACTCCATCCCATCCTTTGATCCTCCTCCCGCCTCAGCTTCTGCCTCCAGCTTTGATCAACCTTTGTTCTTCCAAACGTTCCCATCTGCTGCAAGTGGGACCATGGGACATTCAGACATCTGAGAGGGGCACAGGGTCCAGGTCACCTGGGGAGCGTTTGAGAAGGGGTGTCCAGGGGCAGCCCCATGGCCATCATCCCCTCAGCATCCCCTCCTGGGTTAGCTCCACAGAAGCATCTCCTGCACACCGGGGGGGTGAGGCAGGAGCTGGGAGGGGAGCGGGGCAGGACAGAGCTGGGTGGTCGCCAGCTCTGGAGGGCACAACTGCCGTGGTGGCACGGGACGGGTGGGCAGCGCTTTGTTCCCGGTGGTGACACGGGCACAGCAGCTGCCTGCTAAAACAGGAGGAGCAGCAATTGTGACAATGACGGGGAACCTGCCCGCCCGTGTGTGAGGGCACAACGTGCTGCCAGGAATCCGAGGCTGTCAGCAACGGAGCGGCTTGGGAGTAAGGAGCGGGGGTTTGTGGAAGGTGGAATATGGGCAAAACTGGTGGTATTTAATTGTAAACTGCACGAAGCAGAAGGAAGGGCGGTAGATGCAACACGCTCGGGTTTCAGTAAAACATTTGACAACTGTTCCAGAGCTTGCTGCCAAATTAACTCAGAGCGACTCAGTTGTCAACACAGGCATATGGACAAAGCCCAGGCAGCCCAGGAATGGCACATGGCCTGGCTGTCCTCACGACCTGAGACCTTTCAAAACTGGGCATCGTGAGAGGGGAGAAAGGCAGACCCCGAGCTGAAAGAACACCAGGATGGACAAAGTTGCCATTCTGCCAGGGGAGGAGAAGGGCTGGAGAGCACTCAGGCAAGAGCCAGCAGCCTGTGGGAGCTGCCATGCCCCCATGGGGTGAGGAGCTCGGCCCTGGGGTGTAGCAACCCCCTTCCATGGTGCCACAGTGAGGGGGACTGAGCACAGCAGCCCCACAGGACCAGTCATGGTCAGGAATGCAGGACTGGCAGGGTCAGGAATCCCAGAGCAGCACCAGGTACCAACCCCCCACTCCAGGAGTGCTCATCCCTCCACAGCCCCATGCAGGGGATGAGTGCAGGGGACGGGAAGAGTCTGACACACCACACACCCGAGGCCTCTGGGGCCCTGCTACACACACAGTTCTCTGCCCACCTTGTTTATTTTACTTATATTTCAGTAATTTGCTGATTACCATTTTTTAACTAACCAGCAGTGATGAATCAGCAGCACGGGAGAGGGTGGAAGCCGGTGGCCTTGGACCGTGGCTCCGAGGTCTCAGGGTCTGGAAAGGAAGCCACAGGATCCCTCCTGAAGGGGAAAAAAAACACTCAGCAGCAGCAGCAGCAGTTCTGGCAGGCTTGAAGGAGCCAGCTGTTTGCATCCAGCAGCTCCAAGCACATCCTGGAAAGGCTGTTGATAGTCCCAAAAACTTTCGGGAATGGCAACCACGGCTCTGACCCAGGTGTCGGACAAGACACACGGGAGAGGGAATGCACAGCTCGGCACCGCCGTCACTCTGTCCTGCGGTCAGGGCAGGCACTGATGGCACAGGAGGCACCAGGACACAGGAGGAGAGTCCCTCCATGCCCAAGGCAGAGCCACCAGCAGCACCTCCTGGCCTGGAGGTAGAGTCAGGGCCCAGTGAGCTGCCTCTTGCCAAGGGAACCCTGAAAGGATGTGAGTGGCGACACCATCAGCTTCCCTGGGCTCCTCTGCTGGGAGTGGCTCCTGCCTGTCCCGGGAGTGCCCTGCCTGAGCCCAAGGGTGGCACTGTGGCTGAGGCCACGGGTTCAGCCACAGCCTTGGTGGCCACAGAACACAGGCATTAGCCTATGGCACTCCCACTCATGGGAAATGGGGATCCCAGCAGGAACAGCCGGCACCAGGGGGAGGCTGCTCCCCACAGAAGTGCCGCCCTGGCACAGGGCGCAGGGGCTGGGGCAGTGCCTAACAGGAAGCTATCCCTGCTCTGACTGCCACCCTGGCATGGAGCAATCCCCCAGGAGTGCTCCAGGAGCCTTCTCCAGGAGCCGGCATTGCTGGGAAGGCACAGAGCGGTGAGGCAATCTGGTGTGAAGAAAAACCATTTCCTGCAGCAAGGGCTGCTTTGCTCAACGTTTTACAAAATGTGCTGATGCAACTGCCCTTCCCAGGTGGGATATAAATACAAGCCTTGATGTGGATTCATGCCCTGCAGCTACACAAACATCGCAGCAATGTTTTCTTTGAAAAGAAAAAAGAAAACAAGGAGGAACAAACAGCGCGGATGACAAAATCACTGGCAGTGGAAGTCCGGGGTTCGGGTTGCGGGGAGGAGGGGGGAGGCTGAGGCTCTGCCTTGGGCACTGTGCTCAGCACAACCATCTCCTGTTCTGGGACAATGACCGGGGCCATGGGCTCATGGACGAGCCACTGTGGGAGCAGGACAAGCCCACTCGGCAGCTGAGCAAACTGTGCTGGGGAGGGGACAGCCCAGGGCACTCACTGGGCACCAGCAAGAACGGGATCCTGAGCAGGGTCACCCATCATTGTGCTCTCACCCTGCCTGAACAGCAGCCTGGCTGTAGCTGTTTGCCAGCGCTGCATCCAGGCTGAAGAGCACTGAGTTGGGAAACATCCCACGACCCGGGACAGGCTGTCAGTGCAGCCCATCAACCAGCCCGATTAAACCAGCTTCATGCCCCGCCCGAGCCTGAGCACTTTGTCCTCCAGGCACAAGCGCTGTGTTGTCTCCTCAGCCCGTTCCCAAAAGGCCTTTAACCTGCTGCTCCCCCCGCTAAGGTATTTGGACACACATCCAACGCGTGCCGCAGCCATTTTTGGATTCTCTTAAGCCTCTTGCTGGGATTTCTTTGTGTTTTCTTTGGCTCTGAAGTGATTTCAGGCTCAGAGGCACAACAGCAGAGAATTATCAGCAAGGAGCTGTGCCTCCGGGGCCGAGGTCGGGAGCCGTGCTCTGCCTGCCCTGGAAATCCCCCGCTCACCCTGCTCAGGGGCACGCAGCATTTTTAAAAATAGCAGGTTACCCATCACAGCAAAGCTGTGCTGGGACAATCCACCGAGACAGAGGACATGGGGCACCTCTGCAGGGTGACAGGGAAGCTCGACACAACTTTCCATCAGCCAAGCCAGCACCAGGAGGGTTCGTATGAGTCCGTGAGGCCCCTGGAGCTCAGGCTGCTTTGCCCTGCAGCCATCACCCATTGGGAAAATCCTTCACTTGTCTCACACAGCAGCTGACTGAGGACAAAAAAAGGAAACCTGCTGGTCTGACCAAATCCATCCCACTTCCTCTACCTGGGAGGCAGCTTTTGAGAGGGGTTTCTCTGACACCACTCCCCCTCGCCAACAGAAACACGGAGCTTCCCCCAACAGGGAGCACAAGGACATCCCAAGTCCAGACAGAACCGGTCACAGGCAGCGCCGGGCTCTGCCGGTGTGAGCTACAGAACTGTGGAGAGGGGACATCAGGCACTGGAGCACCTCCCTCCCATCTTCCCCGGCTCCACTTCCCCCCTGCTTTTAAAACAGGGCTGCTTTAAAAAGCAGCAGTTGGAGAAAAAAAAACAAGTCCTTGGTCTTTCTGGGTTTCTGACATGACAGTGACGGCAGCAGCCGGGCGCACGTGGGGACTCAGCCCTGAGGCAGTGGCAGCAGCGCTGCGGCAGCAGGAGCGCTCACACAGCCAGCCCGGGGATGGCTCTCACCGCTGCTGTCTGCCCGTGATGGATGAGGGCATAAACCTTTCAAGGATGCATTTAATTAGGTAGAAAAAGAGCCGGAAGGTGCACACGCAGCAGCTGGCGGTGCAGCTCCTCTAGTGCCTCTGCCGGGCATGCGGTGCCTTGGGAAGCCTCACCTAGGGCAGGACACAAGAGACCCGCAGAGCCCCAGGGAAGAGCCCAGGGCTGCGGGGGCTGGATCCAGGCACCGCCCGGCTCGCCCTGGAGCAGAGACGCCACAGCCAAATGCTGCAGAGTGCTGATCCAGAGTGCTGATCCAGCCCAGCACCCATCGGCTCGAATTTCTGGCAGGCTACATCCAGGCTCACAGACTGCACCAGATGAGACACTGTCTGTCCTCCTGCAGCTGGCACCACGTCAGCACCGGCTCCGTACCGAACATCCTGGCCAGTGACACGATGGCACTGCCCGCCCCGCCCCTCACTGCGGGCTGGCTTGGCCTGAGCACCCCGGACCCGGGTGGGATGCAGAGCCCTGGCCCCGCTCACCCCGTGTGTCCCTTCGTCCTCTGGGAGGGCGCAGGGTCGACCCAGCAGCAGGGTCAGCCCAGCATGGCCCAGCCTGAGCAGAGTGCAGGCACAACACAGCTGCTTTTCTTCCAGAAAAAAACTGGGATAAAGCCATTCTCAGTAGAGCGCTACAACACGAGAAACTATCAATGAGAGCAAGGAGCCATTTGAGGGTTTCTTAAAGCCATCAGCATGGAGCAGAGGGAGCCCAGGCCACGCACAGCTGAGCTCAGCCGGAGAATCTGGAACAGCACCACGCTCAGCAGAGCTGCAGGGAGCTGGGCAGCAGCGGGCTCCGAGTGCATCCCTGCGGGGAATGCTGTGGCATAAGGAGGTGCCAGCAATGCCCCACCGCCCGCTCTGCTCTGGGTGCCCCCGGTGAGGCCAGAGCAGCCCCACAGCCTGTGCATCCCAAGCACGGGCGCCAGAGGTGCTGCCTGCAGCCGGTGCAGCCAAATCGGATGCCCGTCGCCATCTGTGGTGGAGGAAAACCAGCCCGGGGGGCAGAGTTCAGTGAGAGCCTAGCGGAAAGTGCTGCTGTTCAGATGCAGAGCTGCCATCGAAAGAGGCAAGTGTGGCTTCAAGGAACAAACGGACAGCAGGTGCCGATCCCCGGCTAGAGAAGGAGGCTGTGAGGCTGTGAGGCCGCCGGGGCTGAACGCGGCAAGGCCCCGGGCCCCGCGGCAAGGCCAGGACCACTTCGGGGAGGGGCGACCCCAGCCCAAGAGGCGCGCCGGTCTCAGCGCCCACCGCGGGCTACGGAACGGGATCCGGAGTGCCGGGGCTGCACCGCCCACCCGAGGTGCGGACCCCGGCTCGGGAAATGCGCTGTCGGGCCGGGCGGGAAGCGGAGGGAGCAGAGTGACCGGACCAAGCAGCCGAGCCCCGTGACCGGACCAAGCAGCCGAGCCCCATTCCCGGCCCAGACCCACTGCCACTTCCGCCTTCCCGTCACGTGACCAGCGCAACCCGGCGCGACGCCGACGCTCAGGGCCCGGGCGCCGCTTCCTGACGCCATGACGCAGAGCCGCCGCACCGCCGAGCCCTACGCGGGGAAAGTAGTCCCCGGCGGGGCGCCAAGGCCTCTCCCCTCCGGAGGGGATCGGGCGGTGCCACTCAGTGCCGGAAAGCGACGGAGGCGGCGGCCGGGGTGAGGAACGCGTCCCCGCGGCGCCAAGCGCCGCGGGCGGGGCGGGGGCTGGGCGGCGGTAAGTAGTCACGGCGCGGGGCCAGCACGGCCGTATCGCTGCGCGCCGCGAGGGCGGGGGGGCATGGCGGCCTCC
>VZRZ01005095.1:418557-433306 GCA_013398175.1 Climacteris rufus | reverse complement strand
CGCGGCAAGATGGCGGCTGAGTGCCGGGCGGGGCCGCGGGGCATGACGGGACCGGGGGCGCCAGGTGGCGCCGGGACCCCCGTGAGGGCGCCCGGGACCCCCGGGAATGGGCCCGCGGCGGCTCTGGGGCCCCGGGCCCGCCCAGCCAGGACCCCCGTGGTGGCCGGGGACGGCGGGGAGCGGGCGATGGGCAACGGTCGTGACGGCGGCGGTTCACCCGCAGGTCGAGTGTAGCGGGCCCCGGCAGGGCGGGCATGGAGGAGAATGCGGTGGAGAGTAGCAGCGATGCGGCTCCGCAGGCGGCGCGGGAGGAACCCACCGAGAGTGGGTTGGGCGTCGGGAGTTCGGAGGCCGTGTCGGCGGACAGCAGCGATGCCGCCGCGGGGCCTGGGCTCCTCTCCCGGGTCGATGACTCCGCCGTGGGGCAGAGCTCCGACAGCAGCGGAGTTTCCTTGGTAGGCGCTGATGGGGACGGCAGGGAGGGCAGCTGTGGTTTTGGTTCTTGGGGGTTTCTCTAGATGTTTCTGGCAGGCTGAGCTCTTTGGCCTCATCAGGCACTGTTAGACCTCTGGTCCGGTGTCTGCTTGCCGGTCTGAGGAGCAGAACTGCACTTGCTAGCACGGGCAGCCCTGGAGGTCCACGTTTTTGTTAGTACCAAAGGATTTGCTTTGATGTCTTTCCTGGAACTTTTGCAGTAATACACCGGGTCATGTACATAAGCTGGTTGCCCCAAGGGCTTTATCTGGCAAAGATGTCTCACCTGAGCTCTTCTGCACTCTCTTTTTTTTTTTTGCCAGGAAGAGGTTTCGGAGAGCAGCTCCAGCACAGATACCATTCCCCGAATTTACCTGCCAGACTCATCCTCTATTGCCCAATCCACCTTGGTCTCCAGTGTCTCCACTGTGAGCCAGTCTATCATGGTGTCAGAGTCCCCACAAGTCCTGGTCCACTCCAGTGTTGTCACTGATGGAGCCACAGTTGTGTCAGACTCCACTGCATCCACTTCCTCCGACCTGGGTTCTGCCATTGACAAAATCATCGAGTCCACAATTGGGCCTGACATCATCCAGAGTGAGTGTCTGCTCCCATTTGGAGGTGGCTTGGTGGGCTGGGGAGGGAGCTGCTACCACACCAGACCTCAGGAAGTGGGGGAAATATGGACATGGAATCGTTAAATCTGGAAAAAAATCTCTAAGATCATTAAGTCCAACTGGTCAGCAGGGTTTCCTCTTCTTACCTTGCTGCAGGGACTGGAGGGTTTGGTGAGGAGCTTGTGATGCTGGACAGCCTTCTTTTTATCCAGCTGCTCCTTCAGCCCAGGGCAGGCTCTATCCCCAGAGCCAGACCTCCTCACCTTCCAGCTGCTGTTTGAACTGGGAGAGCTGCAGTGACCCCCAGTGACTCTGCAGCCCCTGGATGTGGCAGTTACCACTCTGCTCTCCTCTCCCTGCCAGGCTGCATCGCCGTGACCAGCGCAGAGGATGGAGGGGCAGAGACCACGCAGTACCTTATTCTGCAAGGCCCTGATGATGGTGAGGGAGCTCCCTGGGCTGTTTGTGGTGGCTGACTCTGCCTCTGAGCCTTGTGCCACTGGAGCGTGACCTGGAGTAGATGTCTCAGCCTGTACCACAGTCCTGTCAGGAGCCTGTTGCTGAGCTCTTGTTCAGCCCAGTGCCCCTGGCATGGATGCAGCCTTGGATGCAGGTGAGGATCTGCCCATCAATTGAGTGGGTTTTGGTATTTCAGGTGCTCCCATGGTGTCCCAGATGGCCACTTCTGCTCTGGCCAATAGCTTGGCGGTTGAAGCTGTTGCTGATGGACCTACCTCCACGTGCCTTGACCAGCCCGGCCCTTCAGAGCCTTCCAAACGGTTGGAAGTGCTGGAGCTGCCTGCAAAGCCAAACCAAGCCCAAGAGGCCGATGGTGGGGAGGAGCTGGACCAGCCAGACTTGGAGACCCTGGAAGAGATGATGGAAGTGGTGGTGGTGCAGCAGTTCAAGTGCAAGATGTGTCAGTACAAGAGTGTCTCCAAGAAAACGCTGATTAACCACATGAAAGAGCGTCACTTCCAGCCAGGTGTGTGCCATGGGCTGAGGGAAATGTATCTCACTGCAGACGGGCTCTGCTCTTTCCAGGAAAGAAATGAGAGGAGTTGGAGCATAAGGGCCTGTTCTGACATGCAGTCTGGTAAAGAGGTTTCACCCTGTTCTCTGTGTCAGTAGGTTCAGCTCTGGCTTTGAAGAAGGGACGTCCACGGAAGGTGGGAGCTGCTCCAAAGACAGAGGATGAGGAGGCCCCAGAAGAAGATGATGATATCATGGATGCTGGTGCTATTGATGATCCTGAAGGTAGGACTCGCCCTCCCCACATCTTTCGTAACTTAGTCTTTTCCCAGTCTCTGATGTTTTGGGGCACTTGCCTGCAGAGGACAGTGACTACAACCCAGCTGAGGATGAGCCCCGGGGGCGACAGCCCAAGTATGGCCGCACTGTCCCCACGTCCAGCGAGGAGAGGCCACGTCGACGCCCGGGGAGACCCCGCAAGCTGCTTCGTCTGGAGGGTGTGTCTCAGGATGTGCCAGAAGGTGAGGGAGGTGGGAGGCAGCAGCCCCATTCAGGGCCAAAGCAGGGAGTGGAGCACAAGCTCCCAGAGCTGCAGTGGGGATGTGATGGAGCTGTGGTGTGTTCTGTGGAACAGGAGGGGAGGTGGAGCCCCTGGTGACATCCCAAAGCACACCAAGCCAGGAGCTGCAAAATTCAGAAGGAGCCAGTTCCTCTGGCCTGGAGAACGGGACCAGCGAGAGCCTGGCAGAGCCCAGCATCAGCCAGTCTGACTCTGAGAACAAGGACCCTTCCTCCAACACTGGTGCTGAGGACGCAGACGTCATCCCCCGGCGACGTGGGCGGCCCTCCCGCCGCTTCCTGGGCAAGAAATACCGCAAGTACATGGGGCACAGGTGAGGGGTGTGTGCTGGGCCCTCTGGCCTCTGCCCAGGGCCGGTCCAGCCTGTTTGCCACCATGGCTCTGAGTGCTCTCATGTCTCTGCAGGTACTACTACAAGTCCCCCAAGCCCCTGATGCGGCCCTACCTGTGTCGGATCTGCGGCTCACGGTTCCTCACACACGATGACCTGCGCTTCCACGTCAACTCGCACGAGGCCAACGACCCGCAGCTTTTCAAGTGTCTGCAGTGCAGCTACCGCTCCCGGCGCTGGTCCTCCCTCAAGGTGAGCTCCATCTGCCCTGCCCCAAACCCACAAGGGTGCCTGAAAGCCCCAGGTCTCACAGCCCTGCTCTGCCTCTCACAGGAGCACATGTTCAACCACGTGGGCAGCAAGCCCTACAAGTGCGAGGAGTGCAATTACACCAGTGTGTACAAGAAGGATGTCATCCGGCACTCCACGGTGCACAGCCGGGACAGGTGAGGGCAGCACAGTCCTGGAGACTGAATAGCCCTGACATTGTTCCTCCTGCCTTAGGAAGGTGGCCGTGGCTGCCCCTTCCCCTGACCCTTTAAAACAGGGAGTTTTGGGGTCTGGGGTGTGGTTGACACAAGGGGCTTTTCTTATTTCGTTTTTAAGGAAGAAGAGAGCTGATCCGGTGAGTTTGAGTACTCTGTTGGCTTGTCTCTCTGCACTGTTATATGGGAAGAGGCACATCTGGGTCTTCCACAAAATCTTGGTGCCTTGTTGAGGGCATGGTTTCTGGATCTCTTGAGGAAAGGCAGCCCAGGTCCTGCAGTGGGGAGAGGGTAAGGAAAATGGTGAGCCCATCTGGGTGAGCTCATCTTCATGCTCTCCATCTAGCCACCAAAGCTGAACTCCTTCCCGTGCCCTGTCTGCAACCGTGTCTACCCCATGCAGAAGAGGCTTACGCAGCA
Source organism: Climacteris rufus (assembly GCA_013398175.1). NCBI lineage: Eukaryota > Metazoa > Chordata > Aves > Passeriformes > Climacteridae > Climacteris > Climacteris rufus. The sequence goes on along the minus strand of VZRZ01005095.1, from coordinate 429,427 downwards.
CATGAAGACACACAGCACAGAGAAACCACACATGTGTGACAAGGTGAGGGGATGCAGCCTGGGGAGGGGCTGGCAGTGGGTGTGGCTGGGCAGGAGGTGAACTCTGCTTCGCTTTGTTCCATCACAGTGCGGGAAGTCCTTTAAGAAGCGCTACACCTTCAAGATGCACCTGCTGACACACATCCAGGCCATCGCCAACCGCAGGTAGGAGCCTGGCATGCCCTGGCAGAGCTGTGTCCCTCTCCCCCTCAGCCAGTGTGACAGGCAGCTTTGTCCTGGCAGGTTCAAGTGTGAGTTCTGTGACTATGTCTGCGAGGACAAGAAGGTCCTGCTGAACCACCAGCTGTCACACATGAATGACAAGCCCTACAAATGCAGCGTCTGCAAGTACTCCACCTTCCGGGAGGACTTCCTGGTCTCACACATGGCAGTCAAGCACACAGGTGAGAGGAGCTGCTTGCCCGATGTCCTTCACCCCCTCTTCTCCTGAAGACAGTCAGAGCCTGCCTGTCACCTGCCACCCCTCGGGGACCCCCTGCCTGACTCCCCCTCCCGGGCCCTGCAGGAGGGAAGCCATTTGCTTGCGAGTTCTGTCACTTCACCACCAAGCACAAGAAGAACCTGCGCCTGCACGTGCAGTGCCGCCACGCTGACTCCTTCGAGGAGTGGGCACAGAGGCACCCCGAGGAGCCGCCCTGCCGCCGCCGCCCCTTCTTCACCCTGCAGCAGATCGAGGAGCTGAAGCAGCAGCACAGCCAGGTGCAGGCGCTGGCTGAGCCAGAGCTCAGCCCACCGGTGAGTGCCATGCCCAGCCCCAGCCCCTCTCAGTGCTCACTGCCCACTGTTCTGTCAGCTCTCTCTGTCACACAGGCACCTCTTGGCCCCATCACCTGCCACACGGTCCAGGCTGTCACGGGTGCAGAACCCTCTGTTCTCTCACAAGGTTCCCTGGAAGGGGCCACCATCATCTATGAACAAGGTGAGTGAGCTCTCAGGAAGGGGATGGGATGGGGAGGAAGTGGGTGAGCGCCTGCCTGACCCTTCCCATCTTACCCCCCAGATGTGGCTGGATCGGCAGAGCTGGCCACACAGACAGCCCTGGATCTCCTGCTGAACATGAGCGCCCAGCGGGAGTTGGCCACGGGCTCACTTCAGGTGGGTGGGGCCAAGGGGAGCCATTCCTGGTAGGAGCTGGCACAGGGAGGCTTCCCAGCCCTGTTCTGCTTCAGGGGTGTCTCGCAGAGCCTTGCCCCCGTTGGCTGAGCTGCTGTCTCGCACAGGTGGCAGTGGTGAAGCCAGATGACCCAGGAGAGACACCAGGCCCCTGTGAGCTGCAGGCACAGGAGGAGGAGGCAAAGGTGGACTCTAAGGAGCAGCAGCAGAAGTTGGTGATGCTGCACATGGCAGAGTCTGGACAGACACTTGTGCAGGAGGCTTACGGGGAAGCGAGCCTGAGTGGCTCGGAGCTGCAGCAGATCACCATCCCCTTCAGCGGGACGGCAGAGTACAGCATCATCGCGCCCATCAGCGAGGAGATCCAGGCTCCCGGCACGCTGTACAGGTCAGCTGTACAGGAGGAGCAGGGAGGTGGAGGGACTCCAGGCCTCCAGGAGGCTTGAGTGGTGAGGAGGAGGAGGCAGATCCTCTCTGACCTTGTCTTCTCCAGCAATGAGGAGCAGAGCCCAGTGGAGCACGCGGTCGTGGTGAGCGGAGCTGTGATGACGGAGGAGGCTCTGAAGGACCATAGCAATCACTACATTATGTCATCCAGTGTCCCAGGGAGCCAATTCCAGACCATGGAGGTAAGGAGCTGAGGCTTCTCCCTGTCCCTTCTCCTAAGCAGCAGTGTGAGCAGGTGTGACTGGTGTTTCTCTCGCAGCCCCTCAGTGGGGACTCTGCCTTTCCGTTGCCTGCGGAGGGCCAGGAGGCACAGCCCACCGGCATCAAGTGGCCTCTGGTGCAGTGTGTCACCAGGCAGCTGCAGAAGGACTCATCTTTATCCCAAGCCTCCGAGGGGCAGGAAGTCTCATACCCAAAGATCAAGTGGCCTGCACTGCAAGGCATGGCCAAGAAGCTCTCGTGCAAAGTTTCTACAGCCAAGAAACTCTCATGCAAGATTTCCACAGCCAAAAAGTTTTCATGCAAGATTTGCACAGCCATGTTCACAGGGAGAGCAGAGATGGAGAGTCACAAGAGAGCCCACATTGGGCCCAGCACCTTCAAGTGTCCCGACTGTCCCTTCACTGCCACACTCTGGCCAGAGGTCCGGGTAAGTTTCTTGGCACAGAGCAGCCCTGGGCGCATAAGGGGTTTGGAGAAACGGGATTTCTGACTCAGTGGTTGTCCTGTTGCCCCAGAGCCACATGGTTCAACATGCCAGCCTCCGGCCACACAAGTGCCCCCACTGCAGCTTTGCCTCCAAGAACAAGAAGGACCTGCGCAGGCACATGCTGACCCACACCAACGAGAAGCCCTTCGCCTGCCAGGTCTGTGGGCAGAGGTGAGTGATGCAGCTCGGCTGTACCTGCCTTGGGAGATCCCACAGAGCTCTGGAATACTCAGGAGGAGACAGGATCTTGGTGGAGCTGTCTGCCCCAACCCTTCCCTGGGAGCATCCCCTGTTAGACGGGACAATGCCCTTGGGAATGTGAGATGGACCCAGATTTGTCTCTGAGGAATCTCTGCTTTGGGGAGATTCAGTATCTCAGCACTAACGTGCTGGCAGATGGGACAGGCCATGTTGCAGGATGTGCCTGTGGTGCCCATGGCCTGCAGAGAGCACAGGGTCCTGTGCTGACAGTAGCAAACTCCACGTTGTTCTCCTCCTCTCGTAGGTTCAACCGTAATGGACACCTCAAGTTCCACACGCAGCGTTTGCACAGCTCGGAGGGGAAGAGGCCAGGGCCGGCTGCTGCCCAGCAGACCATCATCCTGAACAGTGACGAGGACACCCTGGCCACCCTGCACAGTAAGACATGTCCCTGGGACCATGGCTGACCTGCAGCTGGAGCCCCATGCAGGATTCACCCAGCTTCTGGGCCAGTTGGGGCTGAGGGACCAGGAGGATCCTGCTGTGGTTAGGATTGCCAGTGAGGACAGAGATCAAGGGGCAGCTACCACAGGTAGCTGTGCAGAATGAGGAGCCTTGTGTTCCCTCCAAGCATGTCTCAGTAGATCAGTGCATGTGGGAGCAGCAGAGTTCAGAGTCTGATGTGGAGGATGTTCTCTGCCCATAGTGATCTCATGTTGAGGCAGTTTGGTTTGGCTCTGATCTTGTGTGAGCACAGCCAAGAGACTGCTCCATGTTCCTCTCTGGGGCAGGCACCAGGCCACTGGGGAGTGGGGCTGTTGGCAGCCCTGGCAGTGTCCCCAGCAGTGTCCCCACTGTCCCTCTCTCTGTTGCAGCGGCTCTGCAGGCCGGCCAGGCCGTGCTGGCTCCGGAGCGGCTGCAGCAGGCGCTGGGGCAGGAGCACATCCTTGTTGCACAGGAGCAGAGCGTCACCAGCCAGGTGAGCTGGGCCCCTCAGCCTCAACCTCCTGCCCTGTGTGGCCATTCCCCACAGTGTGGGTCCCTCCTCAGGGGCTGCAGTCAGGCCCAGCCCCTCTGACCACACTGTATGCTTGCTGACCTTGCAGGAGGAGGCTGCCTACATCCAGGAGATCACGACTGCCGATGGACAGACAGTACAGCACTTAGTGACTGCTGACAACCAGGTGAGGGGACATGGCCCACAGACAGGAAACTGCACAGTGGGAAGAGTTGGAAGCAGTTGGGAGAGCAGGGATCAGCAGGGAGAGCTGAAGGCACTGGGGTGGTGGAAACGGGCACAGGAGACAGACCAGATCCAGCCCTGTTGTGGTGGGGGGTGGGCAGTGGTGACCTTTTCTGGGTCTGAATTCCCATCATTTGCAGGTTCAGTACATTATTGCCCAGGAAGGCGTCCCACACTTGCTTCCTCAAGAATATGTTGTTGTCCCAGAGGGACATCACATCCAGGTGAGCTTCACATGGTGGGTGAGGCTCGTGGGGTGTCATGTGTGGGGCTGGGCCCCCTCTTGCTCCCTCCAGCTTACTCTGGGTCACAGCATTGTTGGGGGCCTGGATGCCTGCATACCCTAACACAGCCTCACTGCTTGTCCCCAGGTACAGGATGGTCAGATCACCCACATTCAGTACGAGCAGGGCGGCCAGTTCCTTCCAGAATCGCAGGTAAGGAGCCAGGCATGGTGGCAGGACCTGGAGGGTGGACCCTGAGCCTGCAGCTGGAGAGGAGTATGTGGAGTAGAGAGAGCTCATGGGCTGGTGCCTGAGTGCAGCAACCATGTCCAGAGCAGCTTCAGGAGTGCCCCTCCCCTCAGGGCTTCCCTGTTTTCCCCTCTGTAGATCCAGTACATGCCCGTGTCACCTGAGCAGCAGCTTGTCACCCAGGCACAGCTGGAAGCAGCAGCACACTCGGCTGTCTCAGGTAGTAGCAGGGCCCTGGGCCAAAGGGGCCAGTCCTCCCAGGGCTTGGGGGTGCCAGTCCTGTTGTTGGGGCGGGGAGGGAGCCGTGCGGCGGCCCTTGGTGGGAGGGCTGGGAAGACAAGGCTGGATTGCTGTTTTGCTGCCAGCCACGGTGTCCGGGGGCAGATCTTTGCCTATTCATTGTGGAACAGAGTTAATTGGAGCTGGGCTCCCTGCTGGAGCCCCCCGTGGGCAGGGTGGCCTTGTGACCCTTCCCCAGGGGCAGGTGAGGAACATCAGGGGGGCCCTGAGCAGCCACTGGGTTCCCCCTGCCCTCGGTCAGGAGGCAGCACTGACCCCTCTTCCCCTGCAGCAGTGGCGGATGCAGCCATGGCCCAGGCACAGGGCGTCTTCACCCCTGAGGCAGCGGCCGAGCAGATCCAGCAGCTGCAGCCAGGCATCCACTACGATGTGATCACGCTGTCGGACTAGCAGCGGGCCAGGGCCACACCCTGCTGGGCAGGCAGCCCCCCAGCCAGCAGTTGCCTTACTGTGCCAGGGCTGCAAAGGCTGCGCCTGAGCCACGGCGGCACCGACACAATCATGGACCCGCTGCCGCTCGGCCCTGCCCGTGGGGGTCCTGCGCAGCGCCCCAGAGACTGCTCAGCACCCACGGGGGCAGCCCTTGTGTGGACGGTCTCTTTGTCTGTTGCACTTGATGGTCTGAAATCCCTTTTCCTGAATCGTCTGTGTGGGCAGCCATGGATTGGCATCTGCCCAGCACGGGAGGATGCTGGGGCAGCCTTGGGGCTGGGCACAGCTGTGTGGTGCAGTGTCAGAGGCGAGGTGGGTGCATCCACAGCCCTGACTCCCCACAGCCATGGGGCCAGCGGGCCCGGTGTGCCAGCAGCCAGCCCTCCTGGGGCATCTCTGGCCTGCAGGCAGGCAGCAACAGGGCTCTGGATTGGAGGAACCCGAGGAGGAGGCAGAAGATGTTGTATTTTTCTTCTGAAAAGGGATGGAGTCTCGTGTTGGTCCGTTGGTGGTTGTGGGAGGGGTTCAGCTATGACATTCTCAAGCTTTGATTATGCTTATGAATAAAAAGGGAGGGAGAGTTGTGTGTGTTCCTGTCTGGGGGTCCAGACACCAGGGCACAGGGCAGCGCAGCCTCCTCGGCACATCCCCTGGGGCTGGGGCACAGTGATCCTGGAGCCCAGTGCTGCCCTGAGCTCGTCGCTGCTGGCAGACGCCCTGGGCTATCAGCTGCCTCCTGCCCGAGTGACCTTGACTCCTGGGAAGCGAGCCGGGCAGCTGGGACAGCGATGGGCTTGAGGCTGGAGTCATGAAATTAATCGAGTGGTAAACAGTCTAAATCCCGTGTAACTCTGTCCCGAGCCACACACCGCCCTCCTGAGCGGCTTGTCTGGGCCTATTTACATGCGATTATAACAGCTAATCGCAGAGTTTTAGTTCTCTGCTCCTGCATTAAACTGATTATCCGCGGAGGGGAAAAAGGCCGGGAACCACCCAGCCTTGGTGAGAGCCTCAGTGGCGCCCGAGCCCCGCGGCTGCGGGACGGGGGTGGGTTGATCTCTGCTGGTCTCTCCCTACCCTGATGCAGAGTACGGGATGGCACCGGGGCTGGTGTGAGCCGGCCCCCCGACCCACAGGGCAGTGGGGTAGGGGTGGTCCCGCACCTCCCCAGAGTGAGCAGCCCTGGCTGCAGCTGGTTGTGGGTCTGTGGGGACAGCATTGGGGACAGGCTCTGTCCTGGCTGTGGCCCTGTCCTGCTGCCTTCACATCAGTCCTGTCCGTGCCCAGTGGTGCCGGTGCGTGGCTGTGCCTGCCCGGCTGCGGCTCGGGGTTGTCCAGCTGTGTCCGCCCGCTGTGCCGGCGCCTGGCCGTGGCCCTCCCTCTCCAGCTGTGCTGTGCGGGGTCAGGGTGCTGCGCGCAATCTGCAGGCGCTTTCCTAGATTACAGCCCCATTATCTAATCAACCAGATCCACGGTGCTGATTAGGGCTGGAGGAGTCCCGTGGGGACAAGGTTATGGGGCCACTGCAGGGCCGTGGCCGGGGCGGGTCCCATCCAGCAGCAGCGGTGTCCTGTCTGCCTTGAGGCTTCCGTGCCTGGGGCTGCCCAGAGCACAAGACCAGCCCACAGTGGGATAGATGGAACTATCTGGCTGCTGCACGTTGGGAGCTCCAGGTGCTGCTGGGGCTCTGACCGTGGGGCACTGTAGAGGCTTGGGACCTCTCAGCGCTGGCACTTCAGCCCTGGGACCTTCTGCTGTCACCGGGGCCTGCAGGGAGCCAGGGATGTGGCCGGGCTCATTAGCACCGGTGACCTTCGCCTTCCTGTCCTGGCCAGTGCTAAGCGGGTTTGTTACATATTTAATATCCTGAGAGCGTTATTAGTCGGTATTTAATGACGGATACAACCTGTGGGATAATCCCAGTCTTAGTGGGGAGGCGTGGCGGCAGGAGCAGGCGGCTCAGGGGGTCGTGGGCTCTTGGGGCCCCTCACACAGCTGCCCACCACTGCCCTGCCCACCCGCTGCCCCTGCTGTGCCAGCCACAGGAAGCCCCCAGTGCCTGCAGGGATCCCCGCTGTCCGTGGGGCTGCAGGACCCTTCCCCTTCACCACTCTGCTGCCGGGAATCAGCAGTGCTGGGGCTGGGGTGAGGACCTGGCCAAACTGGAAGAGGAGCAGGACGGGGCAGCATGGGGTGCTGTCCTCCCACCAGGCATTTGTTCCACCAGCCCCTGGCCCTCCAACCCGACCTTCCACAGCATGCGGGGCTCTGACGACCTCAGCCCCAAGTCAGGGCTGGGCTCATGGATGGGACAAAGCTCTTGGCACTGCAGTAAAGTGCCAGGTGTGCTGTGTCCTTGTGGCTCTGAGTGGCTGTGGGGCTCACGTGGGCCCCATGCACCAGCCCTGGGGTGCCACTGTACCCCAGCCCTGGGGGCTGTGCAGTCTGTGCAGAGCTGGGGGGTCGGGAGGGACCACAGCCCTGGCCAGTGGCAGGCAGGCGAGGAGGACGGTCCCTGCCAGTCCCTGCCCGACAGTGGCCAGGGAGGGGGGGTGTTGGGTGCCCCAGATCCTGCTGCTGCTCTCATGGGTGCTAATACCCCCTAATCAGCTGTCAGTCACTGCAGACCCCAGCAGCTATAAAACCCCCTGGGAGCAGCTCCCCGGCTCCTCTCCTGCAGCATGGCAGCACCTCGGGGCGAGAGGAGCCCAGGACAAGAGCTGGGGGGCTGCGGGGGGCCTTGGGGGCCCCTGCGGGGACCCCCCCAAGCCCTACTGCCCTGCCCCTACCCCTGCCCCTGCCCCGTTCTGGCCGGGTACAGCCTCCTGCCACCCCCTCTCAGTCTCCTGACGCCCCTGGTAAGTGCCGCCCTGCAGCCCCGGGAGGTCGACGGGATGTGGGACTCTCCCCGGACCGGGATGGGACTGTGTGGGGTGGTTGGGATTGGAGCTGGGGGCCTGCTGTCCTGAGTCCTCTGCCCTTCCCCCGAATTCCCCCGCCCCCTGCCCAACACCCTCCTGCCCTTGGGCATTTTGGGTGCACATGGGAGGGGAAGAGGACGGACAGGATACAGCTCTGCCCTCTCTCACACACAAAGGGTCAAGCCCCAACATCCCTCAGCCCCTCTCCTCTGGCTGTGATGCCCCCCACCCTCACACCCCTCTGCCCCTCCAGGTCTCATCACCCTATGAGATGCCCCTGGGGCTGCCTGCAGAGCCAGGGCGGCCGAAGGCAGCGGCAGCGCGGGAGAGCACCGGGGCACTGAAGGCCTGGCTGGCACGGCATCCCAGGAACCCCTATCCCAGCAAGGGGGAGAAGGTGATGCTGGCCGTGGTCAGCCGGATGAGCCTCACCCAGGTCTCCACCTGGTTTGCCAATGCCCGCCGGCGCCTCAAGAAGGAGAACAAGGCGAGCTGGGCCGCACGCGGTGCCTCGGATGGCGAGGACAGCGAGGGCGAGGGGCTCCCATCAGGTGCCGTCCCCATTCCCAGTTCCAGCCCCCTGCAGGATGGGTGTAGAGGCAGCCCCCGCATGGGGCCAGGCCCTGGGCAGGGCAAGCAGTCCCAGAAACCCAAGATCTGGAGTGTGGCAGAGATGCTGGCCTCTCCCCCCAGCAAGAATGGGTGTTCCCTGGAGGTGCCAGTGGTTCTGGAGCAGGCATAGGGCTGGGACAGTCATGTCCTGTCCCCAAGGGCATGACAGGACAGACAGCCATGGGACCCAGCAGCTGCCTGGCCAAGGAGAGTGGGAGATGTGGGTGGGGAGGGACATGGAGCAATAATAAATGTGACTCTGTCTTGGGCCTCCTGGTGTTGCCTGTCTGCTGCAGGGATGCTGGTGGGGGGTGCTGGCAGGGATGTGGGGTATCAGTGGGGATGCTGGCAGCACTGCAGGGTGCCAGAAGGGATGTGGATAACTTCACTACCAGTGCTGCTCCGAGCAGCCCCTGGGGAGCAGGGCAGGTCCAAGCCAGAGATCAAAAATAGACTTTGCTCTTCTTGATAAAAGTAATAAAATGGTTAGCGGTGTTAAATTAATCCTTACAAAACAAAACCCAAGGAAGTTAAATAGAAACTGGAGGCTCTGCAAAAAAACCACAACGACTACAAAACAGCTGCAAAGACATTTTTACACACCAAAAAACTCCTCTCCTCTGCTCCTCCCCTCTCCAGGACACAGTGTCAGCGAACACGGGACTCACACATGAGAAAGAAACACAGATGCGATGGGAGCAGCCCCACGAGGAGCGTGGGTGCCATGGACAGAACTATTTACACTTTGGACACAGAGCCGTGCTGGGGCCAGTCCGGCCGCAGGAGCCCCCGGGCTCTGCCCGTCCCTCTCCTGCTGGGTCCCTCCGGCCGCGGCGCTCAGCGCCCGGCACCCGCACCTCCTCTCTTGGGGTTTGTGTCCCAGCTCGTGCTCTTTGTCTGCTGTGGAGGAGGAAGATGAAGACCTCAAGGTCCAGCCCAGATGTTTGTAAGCTACAACAAGTTATTGCAGCCACTCCAGCATGAGCTCCAACATGGAAAAGCCAGTGCTGTTCTGCATGGGAAGGCACCAGGCACTGAGCTTCTCCCTGTGGTCCAGGCAGACCATGTTGTGGGTCAGGGAACACCTGTACCTCAAGGGACAACGCTCCAAGGAACCCAAATTCTCCCTTGGCTCAGGCACAGGGGTTGGTCATGCAGGGTCAGGAGTGGGGAAACCCAAAGACCTCCAGGCACAGGCACTGGCAAAGGCTGTAGACAATGCAGAGGAGAAGGGTGGAGGGCACGAGGCTGACCAGTATGATGCCCAGACTGTGGTGCTCGATGAGTAGGAGGTAGATGCCAAAGGGCAGGGAGCTGAAGTAGAGAAGGCAGAGGACGCCCAGGATGAAGCGGGGGACAGCTTGCCAACCCCAGGCGTGGCACTTCTGCCCGGGGCTGTGGCAGGGCAGTGTAGCCAGGCTGGTGGGACGGTACAGCCGCACCACCTCCAGCCTGCCCAGGCTCTCTGGTGGGGTCACGTCCTCCGGCACCTCCAGGATGGTGACAACCAGGCAGTCGGGGCTGGATGTGGGCTCCAGCACACTGGGGCAAAGTAGGACCTCAGGAGATCGGGGTGGACCCCGTTTCTTGGCCCGTTCACGGCCTGTCAGCAGTGCCAGTGCCTCGCCGTCGTCCTGCAGCTGCTGCACGTCCCCGCCGGGCACTGGGCTGTGCTGGCGGCAGAAGGGGCAGCGGAGCTGGGGGGTTGAGGCGTCCCCCGGGGTCACAATCCTGCGCAGGCAGCGGGTGCAGAGGCGGTGGCCGCAGCGGAGCAGCTTGGGCCTGCGGGCGCGGGCGTCGAAGCGGCTGTAGCAGATCCGGCACTCCAACTCGGGGGATGAGGGTGCCACCGCTGGGGACTCCAGCTCGCTGCCTGGCTGGGCCATGCTCCCACAGGGCTGCTGGGGGCTGCCCGGGCTGCGGGGAGAGGGCAGCGCTGTCAGCCAGGTCCGGGGGCAGGTCCCGGGCCCGCCGCCTCCCAAGCGTGTGTTCCCAGCACCGCTGCACTCCATGGTCAGTGTCCCGGTCAGCCCCCGGGGCTCGGTGGGAGAGCGGGGCCGGGGTGGTGACGGCAGTCTCCCCTCCCGGGTCCGACTCCAACCCCCGGCTGGTGCCACCGGCGCTGGGACTCGCCCTCATCCCGGGCCCTGCTTTGCGAGGGGGAAAAATCGCTCCCAGGGGCCGGCACTGGCGTGAGGGCAAATCCCGGGCGCATCTTTGGCCCTAACGGTGCGTGGGGGTTCCCTGGGGCCCCGGGGCCGGGACGGCTCCGGACACTGGTTCTGCCGGTGGCGGGGACCCGCCATCCCGCACCCCCCTCCCGCTGCCGGGGCGAGCAGCTCCCGGTCCGCGCTCCCCG
>VZRZ01005095.1:406163-418409 GCA_013398175.1 Climacteris rufus | reverse complement strand
GGCCGCCGGCAGCGCCGCGGCGTTGGCCCGGTAACGGGGAGCGGGGAGCGGGGGGGGGCTCGGACGGGCCGTGCTGGGGCCCCGCGGAGCCCCCTCGTGCGGAACCGGGCCCCGCCGGGCTGCGAGGGGTCGGTGCAGGGCTCGATGCAGAGGGTGGTGCGGGGTTTGGTGCGGGATCGGTGCGGCTCCCTGCACTCCGCGCTTCCCCGCGCACGGTCAGCCCCGAGGATGCTCCTTCCCGGCCAGGGGTCTGCGGCAGCGGCGCTTGGGGTTCAGCAGTCCGGGGGAGTCGAGTCGGGGGCATTCGGGGGACACAGCATTTGACAGAGTCAGGCTGGGCACAGCCAAGCCCCCTGCACATCGCCCGCCGCAGGTTGTGTCTCCCACGCCCAGTCAGATCCACCCCCAGCTGCTGCCCTTACAGGGCGTTTCCAGCAGTCCCGGTGGGGCAGCGGCACTCAGGGACCCCTCCCACCTCTCTTCCTCTCTCCAGGCAGAAGAACGGCAGCATCGCCCCCCACGGGGATATTGTTTAGTGGGGCCTTTTAGTCCAAACCGCCCAAGATTGGCACAGTCTGAAGGCGCCTTTATGCCGGGCTCCAGCTCCTGGTGTATCCCATTCCCCCTTCTTGACCATACCCCCACTGCTCCCAACTGCCCCCCAGGTGCCCCTTGCACAGCTCGACCCTTAAAACCTCTCCAATGTCAACCTATGTGCCACTTTGACTGTCTCTTGCTCTGTTAGGATAAAAGGACTTTTCTAGAAGCAGCCACTCCATTGGGCTTCTGGCCACCGATGTTACTTATGCATCCCCTGTGAGACCACAGCCACTGGATACTTAACCAGGTAAGTGTCCCTCACCTGAGGGAGCAGGCAAAGGACTTAGTGTGGACTGACTGAACAAGGGGTGGGTTAGGGACACACTCAGCATCAGCACATCTCTGCACCCAGGGAGCAGGCTGTCTTGGCCCAAAAACAATGAATAGAAGGAAAAAAAGGCTTTACAAACTGCCATTATCTCAGCTGGCATTCCCAACTGCCCTGAGTGTCCTTGAAGGATACCAACAATCTCCTTGCTGCTGTTGAAAGCATTTCTGGAGAGCTGCAGAGCTTCTGGGAGCAGGCAGTGTGTGGGGCTGAGCAATTCCTGCCCACCTCAGAATGGCACTGGCACTGTTGTGGCACTGACACTGGTCCAGCACCAGCACTGGTCCAACCCCAGTACAGCCATGGTACCGGTGCTGCTCCGGCACCAGCACTGCCGTGTCACCTCACAGGAGAGGGTGGCTGTGCTGCCCTCAGGGGTCTGAAGGCAGTGCAGCTGCCTGCACTTCTCCAAGGGGAGAGCACCAAAACTTCACTGGAGGAGCCAAGAGCCAGGAGCTGGGTGGTCAGGCTGCTTCAGGGGGTCTCACTGGTCATTAGGAAACAAAATTCACCAGGAGGGTAGGGCCACATGAAATGGGGCAGAAGGCAGATAATGCTGAAAAAACTAAATGCCAATGTTTTTCTACCTTCCACCGAAGCAGAGATCAGACAGGGGTGAGTGCAGACCCCGGACACCAAAGAAGGAAAGTCATGGACACAGGCAGAGCTGTATGCTGGTTTTAATGTTCCTAAGAACTAGGAAACAAAAATCAAAAATAGACTTTGCTCTTCTTGATAAAAGTAATAAAATGGTTAGCGGTGTTAAATTAATCCTTACAAAACAAAACCCAAGGAGGTTAAATAAAGCCCGGAGGCTCCGCATAAAAACCACAACGACTACAAAACAGCTGCAAAGACATTTTTACACACCAAAGAAACTCTTCTCTGCTCCTCCCCTCTCCAGGACACAGTGTCAGCGAACACGGGACTCACACATGAGAAAGAAACACAGATGCGATGGGAGCAGCCCCACGAGGAGCGTGGGTGCCATGGACAGAACTATTTACACTTTGGACACGGAGCCGTGCTGGGGCCAGTCCGGCCGCAGGAGCCCCTGGGCTCTGCCCGTCCCTCTCCTGCTGGGTCCCTCCGGCCGCGGCGCTCAGCGCCCGGCACCCGCGCTTGCCATCCGTCCCTCCGTCCGTCCCGCCGTCCTTCTGCCCGCGCGCGCGGCCCGGCTCTGGCTGCCCCTTCCCTCGGCGCTCCGGCGTCGCGGAGCCGCCAGCTCTTCCTGCCGCGCCACCCTGGGCTCCCTCGCCCCTGTGAGGGCCGCGGCCGAGCCTCCTCTCCCGCTGGCCGCCGGGCGCTCCCGGCTCCTGGGGGCTGGCGTGCAGTTCGCAGAGGAGAGCGGGTGCCGTGGAGCTGCTGCGCAGGAGTCCCGGGCCGGCGCTGCGCAGCCAGCAGTCTCTGCTGCCCCGGCCAGCCTCCCCCGGGGCCGGCACCTCCCCTGCTGCCTCGCACCTCTGCCTTAGTTGGGATTAGTCTCTCGGCTGCTGCTCTGCTCTCGGCCCAGCTCCCGCTCTTTGTCCGCTGCGGAGGAGGAGGAGGAGGATGAGGACGAGGAGGAGGAAGACGAGGAGCTGAGGGTCCGGCCTGAATGCTTGTAGGCTGCAACGAGCTCCTGCAGCCGCTCTGGCGTGGGCTCCCACTTGGCAAAGCCGGCGCTGTTCTGCAGGAAGAGGACGGCTGTGTTGTGCACAGCCTTGTAGTACATCTCCTCTCTGCAAGGGAAGAGCACAGGCATGAGTACCTCCCGTGGCCCCTGTCCAAAGCCATCGTCAGCTGCTCCTCCTCTTCCTGCCTGCCTTCATTAGGACAAGTATTTGCCCAGTCCTTTCCCTCAGGAAAAGGGAGGCGCAGTGCAGCCTCAGGCAGTTCTGAGCACAGCAGAGGTGCATGAGCTTTCAGAGGGAAGAAGCAGTGATGCTGCAGAGCCCCACTGCTCTCTAGCAGTACATTCATGTGCTGGGACCTCACTGTCCCTGCAGAGGGGACTCAGCATGGTGAGGCATCAGTCCTACACAGGTAAAGAGAACTTCAGTGTTTATGCACCTGTTGCTTAAACAAGCTGTTGCTCAAACTTGTTGCCTCAGCAGCAGAGCAGGGGCCAGCCTGCCCTGCTGGGGACTGAGCCCCCACTGCCCCTTGCCTCTGCTCCCTCAGTGACATCCAGCTGCTGTGGCACAGGTGCCTCACAGGCCCAAGGGCTGGCAGAGGCACAGATCAGCACCACAGGTGTGACCTGCTCCGGCTGGACTCGTGCCCAAGGCATACACCTCTCACAAGCTAAAGTTAGCAGTCATTAAACAGACGTTGCATTCACCATGCTGTCTGCCCATCCTAAACACCCAGGGTGATGATGCGCTGCGCTTGTCCTTGCCCGCTCCCTGCTTCCCACTGATTTCAGCTTGGGAGAGGATATTTCTGTCACACAGCTTCAGAGCTGTGTTCCCAGAAGGATCTGAGAACAAAGCCTACTTTTTGCAGACGTGCTGGGAGCCGCTGCGGTACTCGTGATCGAAGGCCGGCAGGATGAGCTGGTGCCGCTTGAACTTGCTCTGCTCCATGCGCGTCAGGGCCGGCGTGGGGGGGTCCCGCCACTCGGGGATGAAGACAATGAAGGAGAGCGGCTCGCTGGAGCTCTCCAGCAGTTTCTAGTGCAACAAGGAAAGGAACAATCTCAGTACTGGCTGAGCAATGACGTGCTAATGAGTCCCATGGAAAGGAAATGCTTGTGCTTCGAGAGCCACTGTCCTCTGCCCCTGCCCTCAGTGGTGGGGAGCAGAGGATGGATGACACAGCTCCATCCCAAACAACGCCACCGGGACGTACCTCAAAATGAGAGACCATGGCATCCATCAGCTCCTCACAGAACGGAGGATTTGCCTCAAAAGAGCCACTTATAGGGAAGAAATCCAGGCACGGGCTGGAGAAAGAGGCAAAGATTCCCATCAGCTTGTCCTGAGTCATCCCATGGGCATGTACCCACACCCACACACAGCAAGGGAACATAAGACTCACCCCCTGGATCCAAAATACCCGTCTGTGTCCAAGAAGGCTGAACAGTACTGTTTAAAATAGCAATTCAGGGGCGAGGCAAAGCATTCAAAACTCACTCCGAAGAGCTTGTGGAGGGCTTCGAAGATGTGCACGGGAAGTGCCCCTTGCAGACCAGTCCCTTCATACAGCCCCACACCGAACATCATCTGAGGAGAGCAAACCCCGATGAGCTGTGCCTGCACTCGCTGTTCCTGCTGCTCCCTTCACTGACCACGGACCCAGGGCAACACGTCCATGCACCCACTCCTCTAGGTATGCAGGGCCCCCTCGTCCTTTCTCAAATTCGTGTAGGTCCCTGCATATACCCAAGAAGGCTCTTTAGATTTCATCCAACTCTGACCCCACAAAACCAACAGTTTTCTCTTGTACCCAAGCGAGCCTTCAGCTGCCCTCAGAGTCAAGAGCTACTGAAGGTTTCCTTCATAAAAATCTTTACCCACACTGAGGTCTCGTGTCAAGACCACAACTGCTCCCCAGACTGCAGTCCTACCTCAGCATACTGGGAGCAGGTAACAGACCCAGTTTAAACCCTGTGTTGCTCCAGGCTCCCAGAGCCGTGGCCCTTTCCCAGAGCAAAGACAAGTTCAGTTCCCAGTGCTGCCAAGGCTTTCTGATGTACAGCTGTGGTGAGACCGTACCTGATATCGACGGAGAAGGCACCAAACCCTGGGCAGGAACTTTTCAAAGCCCGAGTCGTCGATGCAGCTGTACCGATAGAGAAGCCACTGGAAGAGAAAGCCCAGCCACTGAAGACACCAGGAACAGCCAAGATATGGCAATACATGCACATTGTGACAGGGAGAGGGAGGCTGAGGAGCAGGTGGGCTCTGCAGGGAGTTGTTAGCACATCTGCTGTCACTGTGTGAGCCACCAGCTTGTCACTAGCATGAAATGAATGAACCACCACACCAGAACATGTCTTTCAGCAAGGGCTGCCTTGCTGCGAGTACAATGTTCTGGCAGCACAACCCTTATGCAGAGCACACACCCAACACCTGGAAAATACTCCCAGCAGGAGCACGGCCACAGCTAAGGTGAGAGCAGATGTCCTCATGCTCGTGGCAGCGTCTGACAACCCTGCAGGGTCAGTTGGCCAGCTGGCCATCCTCTGCCCAGTCCCACCCTGCCCAGGGAGCAGCAGGCCTGGCACCCAGCCCTCACCAGCTTGCTGAAGTAGTTGCGGCTCACTTTGACCATCTCCCCCTTGTACCGCACGCACGCCACGTTGTTCTCCATGTGCATCTCCACGCTGGGGAGAGGCGGGGAGGGGATGGCCAGTCTCACGGGGTAGCAGTACACCAGCCTGTCCTGGACCTCAGGAGCTTCTATCTCAGCTACAGAGAAGAAGAGAAAGGCAGCCTGTAAGAAGTCAAGGGTATTCGGGACCATCTTCAGTTCACTTTAGAGGGCCTGGAAGACAAACAGCAGAAACAATGGCAAAAGACAGACACTGGGACCTGAAGGGAGTGCGAGGAGAGTTAGGACCAAAGAGGGAAAAGGACTACAGACAGTGGTAATGAAAGAAGCAGACCCCATGGAAGCAGGAAAAAGTGACTAGAGGTAGAAGTACAGATGTGAACTAGAAAGAACAGAGAAAGAACAAGGAACACGAACTTTTTGCCAGGTGCACAGTGACATACTGGGAGGCAAAGAAGTGCAGAAGGTGCTCAGAACCACAAGAAATGTGGTAAATGGGAATAAAGGGAGAAGAGAACACTCGGAGTTAGGAAGGGGATGCCGGCTGTCCCCAAGAATTCATGAAGCAGCAGAGCGAAAAAGTATGGTCCAGGAAAATGAACGAATGCCCTGCTCAGTGTGAGCAGCTCCTAAGAATCTACTTCATCCTGGCAAATCAAATGTTTATGGTATTTGATGTTACAGCTGGTCACAGCACTTGAAGGCAGACAGTCTGTCACTGCACAGGCACTGTGTGACTGACAGCTGAGGCTTACGCTGGACTGGCTGTTTCTGACTTTGAAACATAAACCTTCCGACTTTTGAACACAGAGCTACCCTCCCAACAGGTAACAGTCTCTGAACAGGGACAGGCCAAAGCACAGGGCCTTTAATTGCAGCGCTGCAGCTCTACAGCTCCTCCGAGCTGGCTGCGTACCAGAGATATTGTTCTCCTTGAGTATGGCAAGATGCTTCTCCCGGATCCGCTTGACGTATTCCAGGGATATGTAGTAAATTTTACTGCAGATGCCTTCGACAGAGTCCTTGGCTGCAGCAGACACGTGGGGCCCGCACTGTTTGCGTAAGTGCTCCAGGCGGTCCTGTGGTAACAGAGAACCAGAGTCCCTCACTTGGCCACCGCCGGCTCCCCGGGGTACACAGCACCTCCAGGCTGCTCTCCCATGGCACACAGCAAGGGGAAGCAATGGCAGCCACCTCCAGAAGGAGCTGTGCCTGTCCCCACGTGCCCCCCTCCCCAGCTCCCTGTGCCCAGCCCCACAGCACCGGGACACTGACCATGTAGTCCTCCTTGGAGGCGGAATGGTCCCGTCGCAGCCAGCTGAAGGTGTCCTCCACATTCCACTTCACCACCTTCCTGCTGTCTGGGGAAGCACTCCTGCAAAAACAGAGAGGCAAAATTGCACTCACAGCTGCATGGCAAGATATTCCACCCCTTCCAACATTTTCTGTCAGTGGGGAATGTGGCCACTGACACTTCCTCAAGGCTCAGCCCCATCACTCCCCTTTAGTTCTCCTGTGCTTCTGGAAAGTGCTTCCAGACATTTGCATGACTACAGACTACCACGCTCTTTCCAAAATTTGATGTAGCTGGCTGCTGTCCTCTCCGCAACAGGAGAGGCCCATGAGGCCTTTATTTGTCATGGCAATGGTCCATATTGATATTGCCTATAATTTTCAAATACTGCTAGGGGCTTGCGACTTTGAGAAAACTATCCTGATAACAAGGTTTTTCTTTCCCCCACAAGGTTCTCCCCACTATCTCCCTCAGTTCTGTCCTGTGGCAGAACTGGGCAGAAAAACCCTACCTGCTATACAAGATGCCACTCAAAGCTTGTTGCTCTGCAACAGCAGTGAGTGCCCAAGCACTTCTGTTTTTATCTTGGGGTAACAGAAGATATTCCACATTCAGTACTTCATCAACTCTCGCTTCTCTCCACACACACTCAGCTTCCCAGTATTACATTTTACAGTAATATCACTACCAAAAGATGCCTCCAGCACTACTGTTTTCTTCTCTATGTTCCTAACCTTGTTTTTCCTCAACAACATTATGACCAGTGCTGGAAAAGGCAGGAGAAGCAGCTCCTAAAACCCTTTTGTCTTTTCAGAACGTGACAGCACTGTGAGAGGAGCTCCCACCTGGATTCAATCAGCCGTTTCGCAGCCTCAGCATACTTGAAGAGCAGCCTCTTGGCTTCCTCCCGGAACTTGATTCTGGATAACCTGAGGAAAGTTAAATTCATATGCATGAGTCTCACAAAGGCATGGAGGCCAGGTCCAGTTCCCCAGCTTTCAATCATCAGCATCCCAGCGTTTCATCAGCCAAAAGGGAAGCACCACAGCACAGAATCACAGGAGGCAAAACACCAGACCAGACTGACACAGAACCATCCCAGTAAGATGCCATGTCTGTGAACAGTACCTGATGGGAATGTCATTCATGATCTCTCTGAACATGGAAGGAGACACAACTGGCTCGCAGTCACTCGGTAAAAGAGGATCTGTCCCTTTATCAACCACCTTCCTCTCCAACATCCAGCGATTAAATGACTCCCTTGGGGGGTCAATCCCTGGAGAGGCACAGGAAAAAGGTCTAATCAATACAACACAGAGATGTCCAGAAGCTCTGATAAGGATCATCACACAGAGTTCTGCCTAATCACAACCAACAATGTCACAGAGTATAACCATCACTAAAAGGGACCACAAGGACAAGACAGCCATAAACCAAAAGGAAGATCACCACAGCACTGCAGGACTGAGAAGGAAATCAAGGGAAACTCACCTTCTCTCTGCTGGCAGAGCTCACGGTAATGCTGCCGCAGCTTGAGAATGAGCTGGGACCGAAGCAGCTCCACCTCGGGGTGTGGAGAAAGCACTTCTGATGGTGCCCTCTGCTTAATCACGGCATTTGTCTGAATATCCAGGTCCCAGTAAACTCTGTGGCAGAAGTAAATGGCATCAGGATAGCCAGATCACTGGATAATCGTCAAATATTACTTCTAAAGATGCTTCTCCAGGCTGTTTCACCAGCCAGGAAACCAAACTATCAAGATTCCCAGCAATGATTTATCCCTCAGGCTCCTCATGTGTCTCTAATACCCCACTGAGAAAGGAACAGAAGACAAATGGAGACAACTCACTCAGTTGGTCGTAGGAGAGCTGCCTGCTGTTTGTCTTCAGGTGAAACACACCATGCCTTCAAAACAGAGGTTCCTGGCATACTGGGAGAGCTGGGGACTGGCTGAGCAGCTGGGTTCCCAGGGACATCAGCCTGTGTGTATCAAAACCAAATTACTGCACCAGACAGACAGGTAAAGGGGAAGCAGCCCAGTAAATCAAAGAGTCCTGCACCAGAACACCACCCATGAGCTCTCCAGCCCCCCTCGGTTTCACGTTGCACACATTTGTTTCAGAGCACCAGACCCACCTTAGGCTTCTTCACACTGTTGCCACTTGGTGGAACCTCCTCCGAGAACCTCCTCTTCCTCTGCTTGCTCTCCACAGAAGTATCTGCCACCCCACCTTCCAGTGGCATTGGAGCAGCATTCAGCCCCAGAGGGTCTGACTATGAGAGTTCAACAAACAGCATCTGTCAGCTCCTGTGCTGCCACCAGTGTTCCAAACAAAGGGAAAGCTCCTAACTTCCCATTGCACTGCTCCCAGCTCCCACGTGGATGGAAATAAGGACACTGCTAGGCACAACTGCACAAAGCTAGAAGATTCTCTTCTAGATCTGTGCCTATAAGCTTTTTTTTAAGACTTTGATGAGAAAAACTCATCACAAATCCCCCATGCTGAGTGTTCGAGAGGTGCACAATGCCTGGAACAGCATCACCTGACAGAGGAACAACTTCCCCAGAACCACGACAGACAATGGACCAAGCAAGGAGCTCTGAAGGCACAGAAGACCCTCCTACATCTGTAATCTGAGGTCCAGAGAGCACAAACACCCCAGTCCTGGTACAACCCCTGAGGTGAGCGTGCACTTACGATGACATCGTGCTGCCCCAGCACAGGCATTTCCCACAGAGACTGGTTCGTGAAGCGGTTGAAGTAGTACGGGCGGTTCTCCCGCTTGCTCCAGCACTTCTCCCAGCCAGCCTGCACCAGCTCATCTGAGAGGACACTGAGGGTCAGGAGAGGAGCATCCTACACGACAGCCCTGCCCTGCAGGTCCCCAGCACTGTCACAGCATTGCTCCCTTGACCCCCTCCCCGCTTCAGGCCCTGCAGAATTCCCAAAGGCAGAGTTGGTACCTGGCAGGTCCTGTACCAGGCGCATGGGTTTGGGGGAGCTGGGCTGGTTCTGGTTGGAGGTGCCAGGTGAGTGACTCATGAGAGACGCTTCCTCCGCAGGGCTTCTGTGATTCTCATTGGCCATTTCTCAGCGACCACACTAGAAAAAACAGAGTAACATCCAGTGTTACAGCAGGAAAGATCCCAGATCCACTTGGCACGCTCGGGTGTAGCAGCACAAGTTCATTCTGACAATAAAACAGGGATTGAATCACTACAAACAAACAGCTCCTCAGCCCTGAAAAACACCCGTTATCCTGGACACGACTAGCTAAGAGGAATGCTGAGTGTTAAATGGGGTTAACCAGGGTGTTTTTCAGACCAGCATTCAAAATATTCACTTTTCAGCTAGATGTCTCCTAAGAGGGGAGCATCAGAGTGTAAAAAATAAACATACACTCCTCTGTGATTATGTGCCACCTTCTGCCATGCCAATACCACCAGCCATGACTGATCCATTATCCTCAGAGACAGTTTAAATCAACACTCACAGACACATAACTGGACATCATTTAAACAAAAGGCTTTAATTTTAAAAAAATCTGCTACATAAAATAGCCCTGGAGGTTCACTAACAACTTCTGCGGTTCAGAGAACCACAGGCTGAGAGTCAGGAGCTCTCAAATTATTTCCCTCTGCATGTCCCAGGCACACATGTCCTAGTCCTAGTCCCACATGCAGGGCCTCAGCCAGGTTGTTTTGGCCCTTGCTGCTTTTTCATCTGCATAACAACAGTTATGCAAAAGAAGGTCTGTTGGAACAATAAAGCTCCTCTTAATCATAATTTAATGTTGCCAGCTGGAGAGAAACAGTTAGGCTTTTCCTCTCTTAGTCACCACTCTTCCCCTGGGGAAGTTTCTGAAACAGCACCACAGATTGCTCTTCTCTGGCAGCCCGAAACACACTGGCAATGAACTGGGGGGAAATAAGGCATTTTACATAATTCCCGGCTACCTCAGACACTTAACTCTATTCAGACCTTGGAGACATCCGACAGAACACACTAGCACAGTCAGGGTAGCAGCAGCAAAATGCTGTGCACAGTGTGCTCTTCACCTGAGCACCGCAGTACCCAGCAGCAGAAGCCGTGTACAGCAGCTCCAGTAAAAACTCTGGATTTTTATGGGCTAAGTCACTCAGATTTAGTCACCTTTGCTGCCCTTCCTGTGCATAAAGCCCACTGGCTATTTCAGCAGAGCAGAATGGCAGGAACTAACAGTGGTCAAGAGCAAGCAGGCAGTAGCTCAGCTGCCCATAGCACTGGCTGTGGGATCAGCACTGAGGAACTCGATCCTTTCAGCCCCTTGGAAGATGTTCCCATCCTTCCAGGCAGGGTACACAGGGGAAGGTGTGGGACACTGCAGACACCTGGAGTTTGGGCCTCTGCTCAGGAGCAGGCGGGCAGCATGCCCTGTGCCTGCTGCAGAGTGCAGGATGCAATCGGGGACCTCTAACGGTGAGCGTGGTGCAACCTCACAGTCCTGCTGAACTCCAACCCCGCTGTGCCCTTACAGTCACTCCACAAAGGCGCCACCGTGAGCTGGGCCAGCGGCAGCAGCTCAGGCTTGTGTCAGCCTGTGGGTTCAGGGACCCCAGAGCCCAAGGGGCCGCGAGGCAGGAGCCTCACCTGGCAGTGCTGCCACTGCTGGAACCTCTGAGAGACGTTTAGTCCCTCCTCCTCGTCAAACTAAAGCTACACTTGCACATGCAGCTGCTGCTGTGTCCTGCACATTACACAGAGCACACGCTGGAGTGAACTGGTGTGTACTGGGGGGACCAGAGCTCCCGAAGTGACGTATGTCAAGATTCACAGACAGCACTGGGCACGGAGTCCTGCCCAGCCCAGACGGCACATGACAGCTCCAGTGACCTGCCAGTGTTTTTCACCACCCATCGCTCAAAAGAGCTGTCAAATAGGGTCACTGGCTCTGCCTTCACCCATTTATGGATAAACTGGAATGGTGGAAGTAGCCAAGAATCTTTATCACTTGATCAGTGTTAACGAGTATTAAATCCAAGTATCCTTAAGGTCTGGGAAAAGGAAACAGCCAAACTAACAGGAATCCTGGCAGAAGCCACTCTACTTTTATGTAACTACACTGGGACTTAGACAGTGACAGGGATCCAGAGGAAGCATTTTATGGTGATTACGGTATGTTTTTATACACCATGGCAATGCATACAGTGCTTCACAAACACGGTACAACGCTGTCCCTGCCCAGAGAGCTTACAACCTAGAGCAGCAGCACAACCAGAGACCACAGCAAGGGGGAAGGAGACACAGAGTAAAGAAGTACAGCAAACAGGACCGGTATTTGTTTCCATTTCACCGAGGAAGGATTTTGTACAAGACAACAGCAAATGCAGACAAAGGAGATCAGCGACAGCCCCCCGGGACATCCCCGCGGTTCTCCCCATCCCAGAACCACGGCTGCTCCAGGAGGCTGGGAGCCAGGCCACCGCCTCCCCCGTCGGTACCCATCCCCTTCCCGAGCGCCGGCCGGCGGGCCCGGGGCCGAGCAGCGCAGCGCTCCCGGGGTAGCACGGGCACTGGGGACCGGGGCACCGTGTCTGCGCGGGGAAGTGGCCAGGAACCTCCTGGGGCTGCCCTGCCGGCGGCGAAGACGGCACGGATCTCCTCGGCGCGGCGGGCCGGGACCGGCGGGCGGCCACGGGCGCCCAGCGAGTGCGGAGCGGAGGCGGCGGCGGCGACAACTCTGCAGGCTGGCCGGGAGCGGTCCGGGGGCGCGGCCTAAGCGGGGC
>VZRZ01005095.1:395280-405444 GCA_013398175.1 Climacteris rufus | reverse complement strand
GGCGCGGGGCTTCCGCCGCCCGCCGGGCACAGCGGGCGCTCCTACTGCGCCTCAGCCTGGGCCGGCCCTGCCAGCCGCTGCCGGTCCCGGGGGTCCCTCCCCACGCCGTTCCCTGGCCCGGGCGTCCCGGTGCCAGGCGGCGGCGCTGGCAGTGCGGGCCGCGGTGCAGCGCTGGGCATGGCCCGGTGGTCGCTGGGGTCGCTCCGTTGCCCTGCCGCCCGTGGCTGCTGCTGCACAGCGTGTGCTGGAGGATGACATGGGACGGGGAAGGGGGACGCTGCTGTTACCGGGGGCTCCTTGGGGGCCGCAGGAGCTCCTCGCAGGCGGCGGAGCCCCTGGCGCATTCACACAGCAAAGCGTCCGTCCTGCCGCAACCCTGCACGCTCGGTCCCCTAGGCAGCCGAGGGCTATTGCTGGCCCGTGGCCCCCGCGGAAAAGGGCCGGGGCAGCCGCAGGGCCTCTCCTGCCCTTTCCCTCTGGGATATCCCTGCTGCCTAGCTTTCCGAGGGGTTTTCCATCTCCCGGAGTCCTGCCCTCTGCTCCGGGAGCACTGGGGTCAGTTTAATGAGTTAATGCTGGCGCAGCAGTTCTGGAGGGGTAAGTGCTGTGTAAGCACTGAGGCTCCCGTTTTGGGCTCAGAGCAGCCCGGCTCCGCTGCCCAGAGCACCGATAACCGCCCGGGGCACAAAGGGCCGGCTCAGACCGACCCCTGGGGGCAGAGGGACAGTGAAGCTCCATCCTTGGAGTGAGGCAGCTCAAGTGGCTGAGGGGCTGTTGAGGGCAGGGGCAGCCCCTCGGCGGGGCTCGCCCAGACAGGATTTTCGAGAGGAAGCCCCGGGTTGAGGAGCCGCCCATCCTCACCCTGACGGGTGGGATGGAGCAGGACTGCGGCATGGGCGCTGCTGTGGACACTCCGGCAGTGCCCCTCTCGGTGTTGTGATCCCGGTGCCCGCCAGGCTGCCGGCAGCACACGGGGCAAGGCCAGCCAGAGGCACGTCCTGCGGAGCCAGAGCTGCCTAGTTGGTCCCGGGCTTCGGGGCAGAGGCTGTGGGGGCAGCGCTGAGGATCCACAGCACTGAGGGTCCAGAGCCTCGGCAGCTTCTCTGCTCAGGCTCTCATCACAGATGGGCATGAACCAGCACCCGGCAGCACCCCCGGCCCGGGGCCACGGAGCCTGCGCTGGAGCTGGTGTAGCTCATCACTGGCAGAGGCTTCATAACACAGACTGGGGGTTGTCCCCAACAGCACAGACTCTCTCGGACCCCGTTTGTTCGTGTGCCCTTCGCAGGGGGTTGGCAGAGAGGCCCAGGGCCGTGGCTGCGTGTGCGGGACACACGGGGAGGTGTTTTCGTGGTGAGGAA
This sequence comes from Climacteris rufus, assembly GCA_013398175.1. Lineage (NCBI taxonomy): Eukaryota > Metazoa > Chordata > Aves > Passeriformes > Climacteridae > Climacteris > Climacteris rufus. The sequence goes on along the minus strand of VZRZ01005095.1, from coordinate 404,083 downwards.
GGCTGCGTGGCCAGCCCGGAGCCGGGGCGGCCGGGCAAGCCGCTGTTTGTGCCGGTGCTGGCAGCCAGCCGGGCTCGGCGGGACACAGACCTGCATCCTCCCCGTCCGTCCGTCCCGCTGTCTCCTCCCAGCTGTGGGCCCACAAGGAGTGGCAGCTGGGGGATATATAAAGGCAGGGGAACCTCAGCCAGCTCAAAAGAAGTCCTGGAGCTGGTGGTTTTCTCCCTCCCTCCTGCCTTCACGTGATTGAGCTTCCCCACGCCGGGGAGCCGAGGATAAGCCCCGCTGTAAGTACCCGAACTGAGCCTGCATTGCGCGGGGGAACCCCCAGCCTCTGGGCTGGACGGTGTCTCCGGACCCCGGGGAAGGGGCTCCCCCATCCTCTCCCTTCACAGAACTGGGGGAAAACGCTGTGGGGGAGCCCCGTCCCATCCCGCAGCCTTACAGAGAGCTCTGCCTGTTGCTGAGGGATGGACGGGCTCCAGATGCTGTCGCAGCCCAGCGTGGGGACAGGCAGCACACCTCGAGGGGGCTGTGAGGGTTGCGGGATGGCCCCACAGGCGCGGGCTCCCTCCTCTGCGGGGTGCTGGGGCTCCCTGCTGCAGCAGCACGCACGGGGCTGGCGCCTGGCCCTGCGGTTTGGGGAGCGGGGTGTGTTCAGAGCGGCGGGGCTGCTGGAGTGGGTGTTCCCAGGGAATGTGGGACCCTCGGGCTCCACGGGGCCAGTGCTGGGGCTTGTGTGCAGCACCCTGGGGTGGGGGCTGTGCCACTCGTAGGCTGCTGGTCCAGAAGGTTCGGAAAAAGGAGACCTGGGGGGTTTCAGGGAGAACAGTGGAGCCGTGGTGTGTTCTTGGGGCTGTCCCCTGTCCCGGGTAGGTTGGACGGCAGCTGCCTCCCTTCCAGGGAGTTGCCCCTGTGTCCCCCGAGCCAGTCCGTGCTGACCCCGTGCATGGCCCCAGGCCAGTCCCTCTGACCCTGCTCTCCGCCTCCAGGTGCGAGATGGCTGCCGGCAGCTGCCTCCTTCTCCTCCTCCTGCCCTGGCTGGTCACAGCCTCGCGCAGCCCTCCTGGCTGCAAAATCCGGATTACTTCCAAGGGGCTGGACCTGGGTAAGGGGCTGGTCAGGATCTCACAATCTGGGAAGGGGGGAGGTTGGACACGGTTCTAGGGGCTGCACTTGTGTAGGGCTCTGCCTGCACTGCCCACCCATGAGGTGGCTGGGAAGGAGTGGGGGCTGCTGGGGGTGATGTTGCCCGAAGGGCAGCACAGCCCAGCTGTCCCAGCCCAGCCTTGCTTTTGCCTGCAGTGAAGCAGGAGGGGCTGCGCTTCGTGGAGCAGGAGCTGCAGAACATTACGGTGTCGGACCTGCATGGGAAGGAGGGGCAGTTTCACTACAACATCAGCCAGTGAGTGCTGCCTGCTGCCCACGGCTCCCCCTGTCCCTCTGTGTGTCCAACCATCCCTGTCCTCTCCCTGCAGGGTCAAGGTGACAGACCTGCAGCTGGCCTTTTCAGACCTGAACTTCCAGCCCCAGCAGCACCTTGTCTTCAACATCAACAATGCTTCCATCAGCCTGCGCTTCCGCAGGCAGCTGCTCTACTGGTTCTTGTAAGCCGCCTCCCCCTCCTGCTGCCCTGGGTACCAGCCCACCCCACAGCTGTGCCTGCTGGCTGCCACAGGTGCCTTGCTGTCCTGCAGCTGGCAGGAGCTGTGTGCTCCTCTCATCTGCTTTCCTGGCTTCCAGCTACGATATCGGCTCCATCAATGCCTCTGCAGATGGTGTGCACATCCACACGGTGCTGCAGTTGGCTAAGGATGAGGCTGGGCGCCTCAAGATCTCCAATATGACCTGCAATGCCTCCATAGCCAGAATGCACGCCGGCTTCTCCGGCACACTCAGGTACACCTGAGCCCTCTGCCTGCTTCTGGCTCCCTGAGCCCCTTCCCACACCCTCAGCGCTTCCTCAGCCCAGCTGTGTGCTGGAATGAGCACAAAGCCACTCTTGTGTCCTTCAGGAAAGTCTATGAGTTCCTGAGCACCTTCATTGTCACGGGGATGCGCTTCCTCCTCAGCCAGCAGGTACGGCTGAGCACAGACAGGCAATGGAGCCTGGGGGGGCTGGGCCTCATCCTGCCTCTCCAGCTCCTCCTCGAGTTTTGCAGTGATTCCCCTCAGCCCAGCTCCTTGCCTTGCAGATCTGCCCCTCCCTGGAGCATGCCAGCTTGGTGCTGCTGAACTCTCTGCTGGACACAGTGCCCGGTGAGTGTTGCCCTGGGAAAGGGATTGGATCCCATTCACCATAGGGGAGACAGGGTTGGGTACCAGGCTGTCAGGCAGCTCCAAGCTTAGTCACACCAGAACATCTTCCCTGGCAGTGAGGAACTATGTGGATGAGCACATCGGGATTGACTACTCCCTCCTGCGGGATCCATCCGTCTCCACTGACACCCTTGACCTCGACTTCAAGGTGAACGCTGGATCCTGTCCTACTGACCTTCCCCATCCCCGTGGGAATTGCTGTGCCAGCAGGCACCCTGGGCTCCCTGGAGCAGGTGAGGTGGGCTGCCCTGTGGCAGCATGAACCTCTCCTGCTCTCGCTCCAGGGCATGTTCTTCCCCCGTGTGAGAGAGGACCAGGAGCTGGAGAACCACGCGGTGGAGCCGGTGATCAAGGAGACCGAACGCATGGTTTATGTTGCCTTCTCTGAGTACTTCTTCGACTCAGCCATGCACTCATACTTCCAGGCAGGAGTGCTGGCCATAGAGCTCCAGGGGGAGAAGGTAAGGAGCACCAGACACCTGGCTCTGTGTAGGCAGAAGGGAGAGATGGGCTATGCCACAGAGTGGAAGAGGTGCCACCCAGGGAGCAGCTTTGCTGGGATCCACAGCAGCGCTTTCCTCCCCCTCCAGTGCTCTGTGCTCTCCACAGGTGCCCAAGGACCTGGAGGTTTTGCTGAGAGCCACATTCTTTGGGACCATCTTCATGCTGGTGAGGAGCCTCCAGACAGGGTGGGAGGCATGGGGGAGCCCTGGGGTAGAGCACAGCCCTGCCCTGCTCCCTGCCTCCAGCTCACCTGCCTTCCCCAGAGCCCCTCCGTGGATGCTCCGCTGCGCCTGGTGCTGCAGGTCTCGGCTCCTCCCCGCTGCATCATCAAACCCTCGGGGACCTCAGTCTCTGTCTCTGCCTTCCTGAACATCTCACTAGTGCCCCCAGACCGCCCACCCGTCCAGCTCTCCAGCATGGCCATGGTGAGGAGCGGCCGGGTTTCCCTGTGCAGTCACCTCAGTGCATATGGGAGGAGTGTCCCCCACCCCATGTGGGAAGGCACCAGGCCTGTGGGACAAGAGGAGCAGCTAGCCTGCCTGTCCTCCTGCTGTAAGTCAGCCCTGTCTGTCCCCAGGAAACCAAGCTGAGTGCCAAGGTGTTTCTGCAAGGGAAGGCGCTGCGCGTGCAGCTGGACCTACGACGGTATGGCCAGGGTCCCATGGGGGCATGGGGAGGGTCCCCTCCACACCCTACTCACGACTCGTCCTTCTGTTCAGGTTTCGCATCTACTCCAAGCAGTCGGCGCTGGAGTCGCTAGCGGTGAGTGCTTGGTGGTGGCCTGGGAACCCTTACACCCAGCCACAGCCTGGGGTGAGCTGGGGAGGGGCTGCCCTTCAGGACCCTCACTTCCAGCTGGCAGCTCTGTCACCACACTGACCCCAGCTCTTCTCCCACAGCTGTTCTCACTGCAGGCCCCACTGAAGACCCTGCTGCAGCTGACCATCATGCCCATTATTAACGGTAGGCACTGCTGCTCCCACACAACTGGGAGTGTGGGCAGAGGCATGGCGGGGCTCAGCCTCATCCCATCTCTCCTCCCTGCAGAGAGGACGAAGAAGGGGGTGCAGATCCCCCTGCCTGAAGGCATGGACTTCACCAAGGAGGTGGTCACCAACCACGCGGTATGCACTGGCATGGGAGAGCCTGTGCCCCCCTGTCCAGCTGGGAAGGGCATCGTCACCCCCAGCCTCACGCCGACCCTCTTCCCTCTGCAGGGATTCCTTACCGTGGGAGCTGATCTCCATTTCTCCAAGGGGCTGCGGGAGGTGATTGAGAAATACCGTCCGGTGCCCACTGCTGCTGCCTACCCCAGCTCCCAGCCCGCAGAGCCCAGCCTGGACCCCGGCTCGCTCTAGCTCTTCTCCCTGGACCGAGGGCAGATCCCGGGCTGGACCCGTAGACTCTAGGTAGGAAGCAGCTTCCCTGGTACCACCAGCACATTCTTCAGGGTGCCCATGCCCTGGTGGGGCGCAGCAAGGTGGAGAGGGCGCTCTGGGAACCCCTGCTGCACCCCTGCTCATTACACTAATAAACCACCTGACTCCAACCACATGGCTGTGTTGATTGGAGGACATGTCCATGCTGGGGCACATGGCAGGGAGATGAAAAGGAGGCAGCCAATGCTGCTGCCCAGCTCAGGTCCTTGGGAGCAGACGCAGCTTAGTGCACTGCCAGAGGGCTCAGAGTCACTGTGCTGCTGCTTAGGTGGGTCACTCATTTCCAGGATGCAGGGGGGGCACAGCTCACAGAGCCCAGGCCTCCCCAGCACAGGGCATTGGCACTCACCAGTGCTCCTCAGAGAGCAGAGGATAGCGAAGCAGGGGCTGGCACAGAGGTGCGAGGAGGAGCAGAACCACCTTGGTCAGAGTTTATTGCGAGTTCCTGAAGCACTGCGTGCCCTGGCAGTGGGATTGCTGTGGTAGTGGTGTTAAGTCTCCTTCAGTAGGAGCAGAGGTGGTGGGAGCAAGGTAGAAGTGAGCAGGGCCCAACTGCCCCCTGCTGCCACTCCTCGGAGCCTGCCCAGGCCGTGTGCTGTGGGGCCAAGGGGAAGTGCTGGGGATTGCTCCGTGCCCGGAAGGGAAGCACCTGCTGCCGCAGGCAGAGAGGAGGCAAGACAGGAAGCTACAAGGGAGGAGGCGGCTGCAGCAGGTGCACCACTCCTCTCCCCCATCAAGGACAGAGCCCCCAGGACTCCATCCCGCAGCCCATGCCTCCCACCTATGGCAGGCAGCCCCATCCAGCTGAGGGGAAAGGCTGCAGGCCTGACAGGTCCATGGTGTAGCTGAGCAGCAGCGAGGACCTGAGCTGTGCGAGGTGCCGGCGGTGAGGGCAGGCGGGGTGGTGAGGGCAGCCAGAGCGCCGGGCGCTGCCTCCGCAGCTCTTAGTAAGGCTGGTTCTTAATGAAGCGGCAGAACATGGTGAAGGCAGCGAGCGGCCGGTCTGTGGGCACCATGTGGCCGGCTCCCTGCAGGAAAGGGGCAGCAGTGGTCAGCGTGGCTGTGATGCTGTCGCAGCCCAGCCAGCACCATCCTAACCCTGACCTTGCTGTCCAGCACACCTGTCTGCAGCCCAGAGAGGTGGCCCCCAGAGCCCTCAGCCCTACCTTGACAGTGAGGAAAGCGATGTTGGTGAATTCCTTCACGAAGCCACCGATCTGGTTCTCCCCATTTTCAGTGTAGAGCCAGGGCCGGCGAGCCACCTGCACCTGGGAGCAGCAGCAGAGCCTTCAGTGCCTGGGGCTGCCCCTGCCCACGCTCCCACCACAGCACACAGCCTGGAGCCAGTGACTGGCCTGGCCGGCGCCCTGCCCATTTACCTTCTGGCACAGGGAATCCACAAACCACTCATCCCCAAGGAAGTTGCAAGCCATGTCGACGTCCCCATTGTACACCAGGATCCGGTATTTCTGTGGAGCAGACAGAGGGTGAGCTGTTGGCAGGGCAGCAGCCCTACCCAGGCAGGAGGCCAGGCTGGCAGAGACACTCCCAGGGTCTGTGGGCTCTCCCCCACGCACCGTGGCTCCGAGCAGCTTCAGGTACTGCTCATTCATCTGCATGTACAGGCGCTTGTAGCTGCGGTTCACCTCGAAGCTGCGGAGGAAGGGTTGGTGTCATGTCTGCTCCTGCTCAGAGCAGTCCCTGCCCACTCACAGCTCGCTCACCTGCACACCTGCCACTCCGAGGCCTCGGGGGAGATGTGCAGAGCCTTTCGCACCTCCGGGGAGTTCAGATACATGCTGAGGGCTGTGGAATTGGTGCAGGGCGGGTCCATCCGGATCTTCTTCCGGGCTACTGGCATCCGGAACAGGTTCTGAGAGATTTGGGAGAGTCACTGTCACAGGTGCACCTGCCCCATGGAGCAGCTGCTTTCTGCCCCTCCTGCCCACAGCAGCACTGCTGGCTGGGCAGAGGTTGCTCAGAGCCCAGCAGCAGGGGCACCTTGGCTCACCTGCCGCCAGGAGAACCTCAGTGGCATCCGGATGAAGGAGTTGCCCAGGTCATGTGTGATGAGATAATCACCTTCATACCTGTAGCCAGAATGAGTACAAGGACAAGCTGAAAACCATGGGCAACAAGGGCTCAGAGCCTTCCTTGGGGGAGCCCTTGGCAGCCCCCAGCTGTCTGTCCCAGAGGGACCCCCTGCCCAGCCCACCCTGTTCCTCTGCCAGTGGGACCAACGCAAGCTGGTGCCTGTAGACCCATTTTCCCTGGGGTCACTCTCACCTCATGCTCCCAGGGACGCCTCCGTCACATGGGGCATAGAGGTTGTAGATGTTGAGACCAGACTCCTCTACAATCTGAATCATCTCCCCCATCTGCATAGAGCACAAAAAGGGTTTGGGACTCAGCAGGATCCTCGTGGGACTGTGAACCCACCCAGCGCCAGGCATGTTCTGGTCACAGACACTGGTGTTAGGCACGTGTGTAGGGGCTCCAGCTCCCCTCACCTTGAGCGTGCAGTTCAGGTTGGAGTTGTCATGGAAGTTGCATTTCCCTTCGGAGCAGCAGAAGGCCTGGAGGTCCTTCCACAGCCTGTGGGCAGAGACCAGAACCACTTGAACCAGATGGCAACGCTGATGTGACAGCTGCCCTGCAACTCCCTGCCCAGCTTGTGTCACAAGGCACACAGCTCGGCCCTGTGCCATCTGCATCTCCCAAATGCACCCATAGGAGCTGCCTGGGACAAGGGGCCACCTCTACAGCCCAGCTGCTGCCCCAGAGCAGGTCAGGAGCTGCCCTTGTCCATACACCACCAACCCAGACAGCCCCAGCCATGCCCCAGTCCTGCTCGCACAGGGATGGCACATCCAGCATTCCCCCTGCTCTTACTCGGTCCCCAGCAGCCCATGGTAATAGGCAAAGTAAACCAGGGAGTTGTCATTGATCTCGTAAGATGAGAGGCCGTTTCCCACAGCGATTCCCTGCGAGGCAAGAAGAAAACAACCCTGTTGTGTTCCAGCTCCCCGCGGGGCAGCCACAGCAGAGCAGCCGCAGGCAGGAAGCAGATGTGGAACTGTTTACTCTGCAGAGGGAACAGGGAGGGTCGGGGGTGCCTGAGGACGCTCCCCCGGCAGCAGGGACAGACACGTCCACCAGCAGCGGCTGCCAGCACCCCAGGAAGAGATGAAAGGCTGCAGGCCTGCCCTACATCCCAGCTGGTCCCCACCCCGGCACTGCTTGAGGGCCCCAGCGAGGCTGTGCCAACCCCTCCGCTCCCCAGCAGGGCAGAGCCAAGCTGCCCACCTTCAGGTTGAGGCTGGGGTCCTGCATCACCCATTCTGCCAGCGTGGGGATGTAGACCCCTCCATAGCTCTCCCCCGTGAGGAAGAGATCGTTCTTGGAGTACTCAGGGAAGAGCCGGAGGAAGTCCTTCAGCGCCAGGTAGTTGTTGTGAGCAACCTGCAGGGAGGAGGTGGCAGGGTCAGGGAGTGAGGCTGCAGCCCATGCCCAGGAGGGGGCAGGCAGGGGAAGCAGGGCTCTCTCAGCACCCTGATCACTCACCTCTGTGTCATTTGTGCCGTACTTCTTGTCTTCAGAGTACGAGAAACCGACACCAGCGGGAGATTCCAGGTAGAGGATGTTGGCAATCTGCGAGGACAGCAATGGAGCCGGCGATCAGGGGAGACCCTCCTCTGGCTCAGTGAGACCACGGGCTGCTGGCCTCGCCCATGGTGACACCCATGGGAACCCGGCCCGCCCCAGGGCTGTGCTGAGGTGGCCACATTCCTGCACTGCTCAACAGCAGACTGGAGAGGAGGGTGTGTTGGGTGGGAAGGGAGCAGCGGAAGGGTCGGCTCCAGGGTGAGGGCAGGATGAACTGGCTCAGGACCACCCCACCTCGCAGCCACGAAGGGCAGCAGCGCCTGTGCCTGTACCTTGTTCCACGCGTACTCATTGTACTTCAGTGTGACCCCATCGGGCTGGATCTGAGGAAGGAGATGATGGTGACCGATGGGCAGAGCCAGGCAGGGCACAGCAGGACAGCTTGTACCATGCAGCTGGTCATCCCCTGGCTTCCCGAGCCACGGGGTGGCAGTGACTACTAACCATGAAGGGACCATGCTCCTTGAGGAAGCCCTCCATGGAGCTGCAGCCGGGGCCCCCATTCAGCCACAGCACGAGGGGGCTGCTCTGGGGATTGCTCTGGGCCTCCACGAACCTGCGGACGTGCGGCTGTGAGTGCCCGGTGCCGGCCGATCCCCTCCCAGCGCCGAGCGCAGTCCCACGTACCAGTAGTGAAAGTACTTGCCCGGCCCGGCGCAGAGGTAGCCCGAGAAGTGGCGGAAGGAGGGCTGCTTGGACAGCCCGGGCAGGTACGTCACCTCGTGGTCGGGGGGGGCGGCCTGGCCCAGCCCCAGCAGGAGCAGCGACGACAGCAGCACCGGCCCCATCTGCGGTGGACGGAAGGGACGGTCAGGGCGCTGCCGGCCAGGAACGGCCGCGGCGGCGCCCCGCGAGCGCCCCGGCCCGGCCCCCCG
>VZRZ01005095.1:339338-368983 GCA_013398175.1 Climacteris rufus | reverse complement strand
CGCCCCGACGGATGTGACGGCGTTGCAGGGCGGCGGGGCCGGGCCGGCAGCCCCGGGCCGACACCCGGTGTGGGTTGGTGGGGCCGTGGGCTCACCCGGTGCCCGCTCTGGAGGCACCGCCGCAGCCCCTCGGGACCCCCGCCGGGCTCCCCTCCCGCGCCCAGCAGTCCCGGAGGGCGCGGCAGGGCATCCTAAGTGCCAAAGGCTTAAACTCACCCCGTCCCACCCTGAGCAGGAGCTGTGGCGGGTGTAGCGGGACACACATGGCCCCTGCCTCTAAGACCTGAATACCTGCAGCTGAACGAGTGTGTATGCCGGTCCTTCCATGATGTGTGTGTTCCTTGTATGCTTTTCCACCACTCATCTTTCTGCAATCTCATTGTGTCTCTGAGCAAACACCCCCAAAGAGCATTTCCTCATCTTGTCTAATGGGTGCAGAATAGTCAAAACAACTTTTCTGTTGTTTTCCAGGTAATCTCACCCCACATTGTGGTCAACGAGAAGCTTTTGTGTTGAATCAGCTGGATAATTTGCATTAAAAAAATATTTGCTATTTTGCTACTAACGTTTTTCCTCGTTCCAAGATGATTCGGTGAGATAAACCAAGCAAAGGGGATTTCCCAGAGTGCAGGATGCATGTCGCTGTGCAGAGCAGGGGTGTGCTCCAGCAGCCATCTCCAAGCACTGTCCCCACCCTTTGTGCCCGTGGGGCAGCCCTGAGCTGTGCCACAGGGGAAAGAGGGATCTCCTTCCCACCAGCTCTGCCAGATGCACCATCTCATTTCATTTGTGTTCAAGAAACGACTGGATGTGGCACTTGGTGCCATGATGTAGTTGACAAAGTGCTGACCAGTCCAAGGTTGGACTTGATGATCCTGGGGGTCTTTTCCAACCTAAATCATTCTGTGGTTCTGTGATCCCAGTGCCAGCGCTACAGGAACCGTGGTGGTGCCTCCAGAGGATGTGCTGGTGTCTGTCAGTGCCTGTGACTGCAGCCTGTGGCTCTGCCCCTCAGTGTGACTCTCCTGTAGCTGTCGGCTCAGCAGTGACCATGCTGGGCTCCCACAGAAGCCTGGAGTGGCTGTGGGAGCAGAGGCTGCTGACTCAAGGCTCACACACTGGAAGAAGCTCCTGCCCTTTCCCCCTTCCTGCAGTTTTGGCTGGGGCTGCTCCAGCCCAGGGTGAGCTCAGGTTGTTACACAAACCCAGTGGCGGATGTGGGGCCAACCAAGTCACCATCAGCATTGACATAACTTCATTATCAGCAGCACTGGGCTTCTTGTGTGCTTATTTTGGTTGCTCTGAATTGTTAGCAACAAAAATTGGACGTTGCCCAGAGGAGAGGAAAAGTAACTGTGGCTGTAGGAGCTCCCATGGAAAGGGCAAGGAGAATGGTACTGTTAATCTGCACTCTGTGCCCACCTTGACAGACAAGTTTGCCTTGTGTTCATTTGAATCAAGAGAGCCTGAGTTCAGATCTTTGGAAAAGAAGACTTAAATCCTGGAACAAATTCACCATTAAGAAATTGCAATATTTGCAGGGAGAAGAATGTTTTTTTAAGAGAATGTCAGAACAACATCTGTCAGGGATCACCTAAATGTAACCCATGTGATACCTTGTTTGGGTCTACTCCAGTCCCTGGTTTTTAATGATAATTTTTTCATGGATCTCTGGATCTGATGCATGTCTGCCAGACACAAAGAGCTGGTTCACAGCTGAGGTTACCTGAGTTCTTGTTTGATTCTCAGGGAGACTTTGGACAAGTCCCCTCTGACCCTCGGTGTCCTCAGGCGCTTATTTCATCAGAGCAATTTGCTTGTCAGACCTTCTCCTCCATTAGTTCCCTAAATGTTATCCAGTATTATTGTCTGCTAAAACAGAAATGTGCCAAAAGAGGAGGAACCCAAGAGGTTCCCAAGAGGAGGAACCACCAAGCAAGCACGGGGACAGCGGCAGCGCAGAGCTCTCTGCCGTGGTACTCCTGAGGTTGGAAGGAGCCCTGCGATCCCTCAGGTTGTTCCAGATGGTTTGCCAGGTGCGTGGAAGGGAGTTGGTGCTGCTGACACTGGCTGGCTGGCACTGCCTGCCCTGGGGTGTCCTGCTCAGAGGTGATTAACAGCCACAGATAAGCACCGGGCTTTCGGGTTCTGCTGGGCTGCGAGGTGTGGAGCACCGGATCTCCGATGGACACGGGTGTTTCGCAGAGGAATTGCATCCACCTTGAGTCACGACAGGAGGAGAAGGATAAACCTGTACTTAAAGCATTTTTCTTGCCATGAGCCCTCTTCCCACACAGATCTGTGGAGATTTGCACAGAGCTGCGCTCCTTCCCTTGCACTGTCCCTGCCTTGTCTTGACGTGACTTTAAGGGAAAGCCCTTTGAGCATGACTTTTCTTTCCCAGTGCTCCTGTCAAATGCCAGCTTAAAGTCGTAGATATAATGTCAAGCTCAAACCAATTACTTTCACTCACCCCACAGTTGCAGATTCAAACTTTGTCTTTTGATCCAGCAAGTCCAACCCATTTGTGCTTGGTGCTGTTGTGTCCTGGGCAGACCAGTCCTTAAGTTCTCCTATTCTATTGATTGCACTTTGGTTTGTGTGTCATTCAGAAAAAAATAATTAAATAGGGAGGAAAAAATTGCAAAGTCAGATTCCAGCACATTGAGCACTTTGCCCAGAGTGTGCTGAGCTGTGTGGGGCTGCCCTGTGATAACAGGGTCCTAGGAAGGCCGTAAAGCAGGAGGACTGTGGGGCTGGGGGACAGCGTTGGCTTGCTCAGGAGACTTTGAGCTCATTCATTTGGGTGCCCAAACCTGGCAACTGACAGTAGGAACACTGAAAGAGCTGGAGCACCCTGCTTGGGAATGGGTTGGTTCAGAGACAGATGCTCAAATGAAGCCTTGAATATATAACCTACAAAAATCTGCAAACAGTGTCTCACATGCGAAACAGCAGCCTTGAAAAACGGGATTTTGTGTGTAGAAGGAGGGAGCTCCTGGTGCTGCTGCCAGTTGCTCTTGCCCTGTGCCTGTTCCATCCGGGATGGGAGTGCAGGACGGGCTCCTGCCTGCAGCAGAGCCCAGCACTGGGGCAGAGTCTGGCTCTGGGGCCACTGCTGTTGATAAAGGTCGTGGTGGGGATTCCTGCTGAGAGAAGCAGTGAAGAATCTGCCTCTTTGCACTCCTGGTTTCCCCTTTCTTCCTCTAGTCTTTGTGCTGTCCTCTTCGGCGTGCAGCCAACTCTGGATCCTGCTCCTACCTGTGGGTGGAGCTGGAGTGGCTCTTCAGTAAACAGAATTAGAGGCAAATGTGGGAGGTTCCTGAAGTCACCTGTAAGCTGCCTCCTCCCATTCCTGGACCGGGGCTGCCTGTGAGGCTCTTTAAATTGCCGCTTGGCACAGCACTGGACATAGACTTTGGCAGCATGGCACGAAGCATCCTCCTGCTGGGGCTCCTCGCCCTGTGGGCACAGCTGCAGGCAGCACCCATCGCAGGCAAGTATGGGTGGGCGGGAAGAATATGTAAGAATATTTTTCCTTATTTTTTTATAGAATCACAGGTGCTTTGTGGGTGCTGGCAGGGGCCAGGCTGCTGCCTTGTGAGGGCCAGGGAAGCTGCAGTGGGAGCGGGGTGGGATGAGCCGGGGTGATGTGGGGCTCACTGCAGTGCCACAGTGGGCTCTCCCTGACTCTGCAGTGTGGCCAGAGCCACAGGTGGCTGCTGGCCCTGGGGCAGAGGTGCCCAGGAGGGCCCTCAGGCACCGGCCCCACCATGACACTGCCACGAGCCGGGAGGCACCAGCGTGGCCTCGGGCTGTCACGCCGGCTGCGAGGGCAGCGGGGATCAGGCAGAGCCCTGGAATCCCACCAGGAAAAGCTGCAGGAGGGCAGCACTCCGGGGCTGACGCTGCTGCTTTCTGCTCTCCCTCAGAGTTCCATGGAGTAGCTCCGGCGGGGTGGCCGCCACCAGGGCAGCCGGGAAGCGCTCTGCACCTTAGGCCTGGGAAAGAGCCCAGCGTGGTGCATGGCAACAACGATGGTGATGGTGACAATGACAACAACTCCAGTAGCAGTGAAACTGGTGACTCCAATAGCAATGCAAATGGCAATGATGGCAACAGTGACGATGACTACGATGGTGATGATGGTAATAAAAATCACCTTTGTGGTGGCAATGACCATGATCATGGTGACAGTGGTGGTGATCATGACCATAATGACGGTGATGATGGTGTCAACCATGGCAATTCCAGTAGCCATGAACATGATAATGAGGGTGATAAAAATGACCTTTCTGATGGCAAGGACAATGACAGTGGTGACAACGACAGTGATGATGGTGTCAACCATGGCAATTCCAGTAACCGTGAAGATGGTGATGATGGTGATAAAAATGACCTTTCTGATGGCAAGGACAATGATAATGATGGCAACGACAGTGATGATGATGGTGCTGATGGTGATGATGGCATCAACGTGGACAATTCTAGTAGCCATGAAGATGGTGATGATAGTGATAAAAATGACCTCTCTGATGACAACGATGATGATACTGATGACAACAACAGTGATGATGGTGATGATGATGATGGTGATGATGACGGTGATGATGGTGTCAACGGTGAACATTCCAATAGCAATGAAGATGGTGATGATGGTGATAAAAATGACCTTTCTGATGACAATGATAATGACAACTACAGTGATGATGATGATGATGACGGTGATGATGATGCTGATGATGATGGTGATGATGATGGTGATGATGATGACCATTCCAATAGCAATGAATATGGTGACTCCAGTGACAGTAGCAATGAAAATGGTGCTGATTATGGGGGATGGCAATTTTAGATTTTAGAGGTACCATTACCCAGGGATTTCCAGGGATTTCTGGGTCCCTCTTTTGTGGCACCCAGCTTGGGCTATCAGATTTCATGACTGATCTGTGCCAATAAATGTCTCTGATGGACATGAGAGTGTCAAAATTTTCTTTTAACAGCTTGGCAACCCAAATGGGGCACTCAGTCACTTGCCCGTTTCCTTCTAAGCTCCAGATACCCAAATTTGCAGCGGTGGGTGATTTCACCCAGGAGCTCTGGAGTAAGGAAGGACTGAGTGGTGAATGTTAAATCTGTAAAGCAGGTTCAAGTCCTGCCTTCTACAAGTCTGAGTTTTGTGGTTTGGGGAAAGATGAGAAATGTACCTGGCATAAAGCAGGGGATGCCCTTAGCTGAGGTACTGCAGAGCTGGAAGAAGATAGTTGGCACTAGTTATTGATTTCAAAAGCTCCCAGTAATATTATGTCAGGAGGAGTGGCTATGTGTTACTTGGGCAAAACCTGGAGAGCTGTGGCCCACACAGGGGGCTTTTGAGGAGACTGTTTTGATTTGCTTTCAACATAGATTAGAGGAGCAATACACAGGGCAGATGGATTATTGGTATGTATGGGATAACTGAGCTTAGGAAAAGCAGCATCCCAGGAGTGGGGTTAGTACGTGATATCATCCTGAGGTAAATTTTAGCCCAGACCCTGCTTCTCCCTGTGTGCCCACTGAAAAAATCTCCCACTGTCTGTTCCTGTTCCTGCTGCTGCTGCTGCTCTCCTTTCTATGCTCGCTGCTGCTTCACCTGCAACTGTCCCAACCCGATCTGGACAAATTATGCAGGTCCTGCTATTAATGGCAGCCAACAATTGTTTTAACTTATATCCACTGGCCCTGGATTACAGGAGATTTAGCGTTGTGGGCTGCTATCATGCCAAGGCTGAGGGAAGATGTGGAGCAATGTGCTCAATGATTTTCTTTCAAATTTGTGCTCCACATGATGATAACTGGCATGATTGGAAAGCTGTGGAGGAAAAGCTGAAGGTGGCCAGGGACCACATAAAAGATGGAAAGGGTAAAGAAATTTTTTGTAAAATGTCAGGCACCTGCCTAAAAGCTGCCTGTTAGGATAGGAAAAACCATAGCAGAGAGAAACAAGATCTGAGAGAGAAATAGAAGGCAGGAAAGCAGCTGTATTATTATTGTCTTTGAAAATGGAGAACCTGCAGGAACAGCTACAGAAAGAAAAGGAGAAAAAATAAAAGTCAGAAGGAAAGGTTGAGATTATGTGGGCTCCCAAACCCCCTATATAGATTAGAAAACTCTTATCCCCTGAAGAATGAGATTGGAAACATTTGAGGTAGCCCTGACCATAGCGAATCAGGGAAAGATGATTCTTTGTTTTCTTCAAATCCCTCTGAATATGAAACCAGACTCATTATAGAAACAGAAGAAACCAGTGGACCTTGGGATGGAGAGGGAAATTATATCTAAAACCGACCCCATTTGATTTGATTTAGATGACTGATTTGCAAGAGCGCTGTGGCCATAAGCCAGACTGAAATCTGGCCGGTGGAATCCTATTAATGCAGACATGATAATGGTCCAGACATTCTCATTTCAATTGGTCCTTGTCAACAATTAATGAAATTTTTAACAGACACTGGAGCACGAGTTTCAATATTAACACAACAAGATATTGTTGGGTGTTCGGCACAAAAGCACAAAATGGGATTTCTGCAACCTCACACCCGTGGATGGCAGCATTGGATATGAAAGATGTGTCCTCTATGCTCCCCTTATAAGAGGAGGATAAAAAGAAATTTGCCTTTCCTTGGGAAGGAACAATATACCTTTAACAAACTCCCACGAGGGTATAAACATTCACTGAATGTTTATAGTACTTCCCCTGCCAAGAAACACAATTAAGGGAAAATAAAACAGAATGTGGGGGAAGACTGTGACTAGGGAAAAGCCAGAGGTTGTAGTAAAGCTGGAAACTGGAGGAAAGTTGGAGACTGGTGGGAAGCCAGCATCTGGGGAGAAATCTGTGCTGGTGAAGAAGCCAGAGATGGAGGGAAGCCAGGGGTGGGGGGAAGCTGGCAGCTGGGGAAAAGGCCAGTGGCTGGTGGGATGCTGGAAGCTGGGGGAAAGCCAGAGACTGATGGGAAGCTGATGTCTGGTGGGAAGTCATCACCTGGGGAGAAGCCAGAGAAGCCTGAGGCAGGAAAGAAGCCTGGACCTGACCAGTGTGACCATGAGGTGGATGATGGCATTGATGATGATGACAGTGACAGTGATGATGACAACAGTGATGACGACTATGATGATCATGACTGTTGAAAATTTTCTCTTATTTGAAAGTAGCTAAGTGCTGGTTTGACATCAGTGGCTGGAATTGTTAGGTGTGAGTTGAACCTTATCTGACCCACATTGGGTGCGTTGTGTAAGTCAAAGAGAGAGCACAGTGAAACCTGGGCCCCCATGGCTGCCCCAGCACAGGGAGCCCTGGTGCCTGCTCCTGCCCAGGGTGGGCTCAGCAGGGCTCTCTGCACAGCAGCATGCTTCTGTGCCCTGTGGGAGACCCCCAGGGACAGCCCCAGACAGGCACCCACCTGGGACCCACAGAGCATCTCTGGACCAGGGGTCTGTGCCCCCAGGGTCTGTCCCCATAGGGTTTGTATCCCCAGCTCCCTGAGGCTCTCCAGGGTGAGCTGCTCCATGCCCAGGGCCCCCAGCATCCTCCAAAAGCAGCTGCTATGGCAGAGCTTGACCAGGAACCATGAGGACAGGGACCCCATCCCTCCCACAGGGGACTGGAGGCCTCCCAGAAGCTGTTGGGGGCTCCCCAGGAGACAGACACAGCAGGAGCCAGACATTGTTCACCACAGGCTGGGTTTATTGGGTGGTGGGGGGCACAGAGACCCCCATGGCAAACACAGAGCTGAGGGGGTGGAGGTGGGATCGGGGGGTTGGGTGATTATCCAGCAGCTGACGGAGCCCTCCATGGCTGGCTGTCCAGCTGTCCAGCTGTTGTCTGGCTGTCTGGTGCGGGTTGGCTGCACACACTGGCTCCTTGGTCCAGGTCAGGACTAGGTGAATTCTGGGGAAAGACAGGAATCTGTGCCCAAGCCCTCACTTTGTAACATGTCTGGGCACAGCTGTCAGCCCCACAGTGGGGCCCTGGGGGTGAGGGCCCTGGAGACTCCAGACATCCCTTCCAGGGAGCTGTGGGGGGTTTGCTGGTCACTTCTGCAGCATGCAAGGATGTGGGGGGGATGGCACTGGCAGGATGCTGCACCCCAGTCACGGTCACGCTGGTTCCTATGCCCATGGCTGCACATCCTCCTGCAGCACTGTCCCACTGGCTCCCACCTCCGCCTGTGCCCACCCCTGGCCACCTGCACTCACCTGGGGAGACCAGCCGGGCCCAGAGGCAGCAGAGCCCCAGGAGCAGGAGCAGCGACAGCAGCCGCATGGCACGGATGGGCAGCGTGGGGGCTGCCTCTCCCGGCACAGGCAGGGGTTTAAATCCTCCTGGGGAAAAAGGTTGGTCCCCATGACCTGGCCCATGCCCCAGCACCTGGCATGCTCCATCTGAGCGTGAACCCTCCTGTCCCCTCCCTCCCATGGGCAGCTGCTGCTGGACAAGCCTTGGGGGAGGCCCAAAGGTGCTGCTGCTCAGTGCTGGGCCCCGTGCAGCCCTGAGAGAGCCGTGCTGTGCTGCAAGACAAGAGCAGGCAATGCAACTTCCCACTGCAGGAGACAGGTATGGGGTAGGCAGCAGCAGGGGGCTGGGGGGACCCTGCTTGGGGCTGGCCTGGCAAAACAGTGGAGGAAGCTCTCTGGGCCGGGTGCTGTGGAGCGGCCCGTGGTGCCCTGGCAGCTCTCCGGGCATTGTTCTGCCTATGGGAACAATCACTGGTTCCTGAGGGACGTCCTGTGACTGGACACGGTCCACAGCCCCACACTGCCACTGGCCCTCAGCCCTGCAGCTCCTGGCCAGCTGCTGCCCACCTGGCCAACACCTGGAGACCAGGAAAGGCCCAGGGGCACGGGATCCTGTTGCTGGGGTCAGGGAGCTGGGGGCTTTGCATGGGCACCAGGACTGGAGAGCTGGAGCAACCGGACCCGTTGTCCTTGCCAGAGCCACAGTGGGTGCTCAGATTCCTGTCACACAGTGCTCAAGCTGCCTCTCACCTCCTGCTCCTTCCATGGGATTGGCCACGCTGGACACTGCAAAGTGTTGCAAGGACAGTGGCACCGGAGCTGCTGGGGCTTTCCCCGACAGTCCCTTCCGGGAGCGCCCGTCCCTGGGAGAGGCAGGAGGGCTCCAGGCACTGGTCTGGGCAGCTGCCTGCACGTGTGTGTGCATGTGTGTGCCCGTGCAAACCAGCTGTGACACGTGTGTGTGCAGTCCATGCTCCTCGAGTTCCTGCTCTGCCCCTCAGCCTCTCCTGCCGTGCACCCTGGCCTGGGCAGGAACATCATCCCGGTGGCTCAGCACCGCCTCTGTCTCTGTCCCCCACCCTGGGAGGTGCCACATTCCTGGGTGCTCCCTGGGCTCCCCGGTCACTGCTTTCCCATAGAGGAGGTGTGGCTGGTGGATCTGCCCCCACGGCTGCACCCATTGCTCACGCTGCTCACCCTGCTGTCAGGGCAGGATGAGGGGTACGGGTCTCCCCCCGGGAGTGGTTTTTTTTGTCATGTTAGATGTGCAACCCCAACATCTACCTGGGAGCAGCCCACCCTCATACCTAGGACTGTTCCTGAATCCACCGTGGTGTCATCCCAGCCTGGCCGTGGTGTTACTGCCAGTGCAAGGAGAGGCAGGGCTGCTCTGAAGATGCCATCAGTCAGTCCAGTGTTCACCTGGACGTTGCGATTCCCTGGGGGATAGTGGGAAAAATTCAGCCCCGGTGGATTTTGGCGCTGTGGCCACCAAGGGTGGCCGATGAGTCCCTGTGCAGGGGTCCCTTTCCCACTGCCACCCTGACCCTGCACCCCCGAGCGCATCCGGCTCGTCCCTCCGGTTTTGCTCCTACCCCTACTCCTACCCCACGCCACCGTGTCCCGTGCCAGGGATGCTGCCAGGACCTCATCCTGGGGCTTCGGAGGGGAGGCAGGAAAAGCTGCGACGGGGTGTGGGCGGGGGGCTGCACCGCCCTCCAAACCCCATCCCGAGCCCGACTTTCCTGGCCCCTCCCCACGCAGCTTTCCTCGCCCTCCGCTTCCCCCTTGGGACAGTAATTACGGCAGTAATTAGGAAGACAATTATTCCTGCTGAATGGGAACATCTTAATCTGTTTCTCCCGCCTTTTGGCAGGTTTCACCCCACGCCCGCCCACGGGCAGCGCCGGGTGCCGCCCAGCCCCGTGCCCGGAGCCCTGCGCTGCCGAGAGGGCTGCGAGCCGCGTCCCATCCCCAGGGACCACCAGGCACGGTGCAGCGCTGGACCCGACCTGCTGCCGGGGAGCACAGGGCACGGTCAGCGCTGGTATTCCCCGGGATGGGGATGGGTGAAGGGGACGGCTCCAAACCGACAGAGGGTGATGAAGGAGGTGGCACAGCGCTGAAGGTGTCTACAGGATGGGAATGGATGGGAGCATCACCGTCCTGCGGGACCTGCCTTCCGCAGCCACAACGGTGGGCAGCGAGGGGATTCCCACAGGCTCAGTCCTGTGTGCGGGTCCATCCCACCGGGATGCTCTCTGCCAGCCATGAGGGAGGGTGGGAGCAAGTAGTGAAGGAACACAGCTCTGTCACAGCCTTTCCCCAGGACCTGCACCACAGGGAGCACAGGGAGAGCGGTGCTGCAGCGTGCTGTGCCCCAGCCCTCCCATAGCTGATGGCTGTGCCAGAGCTGGCAGCTTTCCATGCCCTGGCATGGCACTTCCATGATCACTGGCAATGAGAGGCAAGTGGCAACCTCTCCATGTCTGTTCCCAACACAGGCTTGTCCCCAGGAGGCTGTGGCAGTTGCTGGTGGTGTCCCCAGCCCAGCCCGGGCATGTCACTGCCATCCATCCGGGCTCCCCGAGGGCCGTGCCGGCACAGCTGTCCCGTCCTACCGGTCCCCCCAGCTCGAGGGCTGTGGCCAGGATGCCACCAAGGAGACCAGGCCCTGCCTGGGTGTGGCTCGTCGCCTGCGTGGCAGGAATTAGCTGGGTTTAGGCCCCAGCCCTGCTCCCTCCGCCCCGCCCACACACCTTAAATCCCAGCCCACCACACCCGGGACCAGACCCGGCCATCCAGGGCACCATGGAGCTGCCGCCTGGCTGCCTTCTCCTCCTTGCTGCCCTGCTCCCCCTTGCCACACGGTCCAGCCCGGCCTCACGTGCAACTGGGCGAGAGGAGCTGGGGATGGGTGAGTGTGGCCAGGTCATGGCCCGGGAATGGGGATGCTCTGGGTTGCCCACTGCTTCCCACTGCCCCATGTGCTGCCAGGTGCCCACACGGGTGTGGGGCTGTGGGTGCCAAGGGTCTGACCCCACGGCACTGGGGGGCTGCTGAGGCTGCTGCTCTGCACCTCTCACCAGTGTCCCGGCCGCTGTGTCCCGCAGCAAAGCCTGGGTACTGCTACCACATCCCAGAGGTGGAGGACCTGCTGGACAAGGACTGTGGCTCCTGCCGCATGGGCGCCTCCTGTTCTCACTGCACCAGTGATGCTGACTGCCTCGGACTCACCAAGTGCTGTCCCAGCAAGTGTGGCTACACGTGCCAGGAGCCAGTGCTGGGTGAGAGCTTGGTGCGGTGGTGGGGGGGCTCTGGAGTGGCAGCATGGCATGCAGGGGTGGGTGACAGGAGGGGTGTTGTCTCACACTGGATAGCAAACTGGGAAGGGAGGTCCCTGGGGTGCTTCTGAGCTCTTGCTGGGTCTTGCAGACCCACTGTGCTGTGGGGAAGCACCCCAGCTGCTGGTGCGTGGGGCTGTGGGCTGGTGGGTGCAGAGCCGTGTGATGGCACGAGGGGTTTGGCACTAAGAAGGGACCAGAACTGTGCAGAGCTCTCTGAGGGCCTGAGAGCACTGAGTGCAGCAGTGTCCCCCTCCGACCCTGGCTCAGCCTGTCCCTTTTGACCATGCAGACTTCTGCTACCTGCCCTCAGTCTGTGGGAACTGCAAGGCTCTCTTCCGCCGCTTCTTCTTCAACGCCTCCAGCCAGCAGTGCGAGGAGTTCATCTACGGCGGCTGCGGCGGCAACAGGAACAACTTTGAGACCAAGGGCGAGTGCTTCCAGGCCTGTTCCCACATCAGTAACTAGCAGTGTGCCCTGGGCCATGTGCCACAGATGGCAGCCACTCCTGAGCCCCCATCTCAGTTCCAGGTGCCCGGTAGTGCTGGCCTGGGAAGTGCGGTGGCCTCTGCACAGGCCCCTGCCTGGGGGAAGCTGCTGCTGGTGGCCACATCCCCAACCCCACAGAGAGCCATTCCCCACAGGGCTGGTGGCAATGAGGACTGTTGGCCATGCTGGGGGCTGTGGCTTGCCCGGAATGCTCACTGGTCTGAGGACAGGGACATGTGCCCACACCAGCATGGATGCCCCCTCCTATGTGTGGTGCCTGACCAGAGGAGCCTGTCCCACCCCTTGGACTGTGACACTTCAATACAAGGACATGTCCTTGGATGAGCACGTCTGGGTCTGGTCCTTCCTGCCCGTGCTGGCAGGAGCAGACAGCGCCTGTCCCTCTGGGTCCCCTCCCTCTTGGGGACTGGGCAGTGGGTGCCTCCAGCAGCATGGCCTGGCAGCCCCAGGGCTCACCCAGCCACCACCCTGCAGCTCCCATTGCCTCAGATGGGCTCCCAGCCCAACCCTGCATTCAAGCTGCCGACCTGACCTGGCTGGGAGCTGAAGCCACTGAATGGAGGAGGAACAGCTCCCACCTCTATGGATGCCTGGGGTGGTGCCCGTCCCCAGCCTGCCCTGACCCAGGTCTGTGTCTGCACTGCTTCACTGTCCCGGTGGCACCAACATCCTGGGGGCCCCAGGTGATTCCAAGGCCATTCCAGGAGCACATGGGGCAGCTGGAGGCAGCCAAGCACGCACTTTATTGCTGGAGGTGGTGGGGAGGGGCCAGCTGGGGCCTATGACTGTCCCATGTTCCCTAATGAAGGCATCTTCCTGCTGCTGAGGAGCTGCTCTCCCATCACTCAGCATCTGAAAAGGAGGATGTGCTTTTAGGGAGCAACGAGACTGCAGGAGTGAGGGACCAGTGGCCATGATTGCAGCAATGCTGGCCAGCTCCACGAGAGCTTCATCCTGCTCCACATCACTTCAGCTCCCCTTGCCCTGAAAATGCTGGGAGCAGAGCAATGGGGCAGCAGTGGGGGCTGGCCTCACGATGATGCTGAGCTGGGAGCATGCTGAGGGCCGTGCCCTTCATACAGGTCAGCTGGCACCCTGTGTGACCTGGCGCCAGCCCTGGTGCTGGCCCCACCACGGTGGCCATAGGCCTCCTTACCACCATGCACCCGTGTGCAGACGTGGCCGCAGCCGTTGCTGCAGCACTTGTGGCCCCAGGGACACTCCTCATCGAGGCTGCACAGGTCCAGGCAGGTCCCACGGCCCCTGGGCAGGGGGCACGCTCCACCTCTGCCTGCAAGGCAGAGCACCCTGCCGTGGGGTACCCGCCTGGGACACCCCACACCTCCTGGGGCAACACCTGGCTTTCCTGTGTCTCACCTCCAGGAGTGTCCACACAGACGCGGCCGCAGCTGGTGCGGGCGCACCTCTGTCCCCAGGGACACTGCGAGTCGGCCTCACACTCCTCCCTGCACCCCTCGGCACCGTGCTGGGGCACAGCCACGGCATCGCGCTCTGTGGGCAGGGGAGGACGGTCACCTGGCCACTCTGAGCTGAGGCCATGCGTGCTCATCACTTGCACAGGAAGATGGGAGAGGCAGGATGGGGGCAGATCATATCCCTGGGGCGTGTGAGACCCCCACAGGTCCAGCTGCCTTGGCAGGCCCAGCTTAGGGTTCCAGTGCAGTCACAGTGCAGGGTCCTCATTGGGGAGGAAGGGCTGGGATGCCCTGGGTGTGGGTGCTGAAGGGAGCTGGGCTCTGTCCCTGCTGGGCTTGGCAGGTGTGAGGGGCTGACCTTGCAGAGAGGCTGGCGTGCAGACATGGCCACAGCCATTACTGCAGCACTTGTGGCCCCAGGGACACTGCTCGTCGAAGCTGCACAGATCCAGGCATGTCCCTGCCTCCCTGGGGATGGGGCACACTCCCACTCTGCCTGCAAGGCAAGCACCCAGCTGGGGGGCATCTGGCTGCGGCCCCTCATGGTGAGGGCACCAGGACGGCCCCACAGGGCTCCCGGAGGGCATGGCTGGTTCTCACCCCCAGGGATGTCCATGCAGACGTGGCCACAGCCGATGCTGGTGCAGCGCTGTCCCTGGGGACACTGTGAATCAGCCTGGCACTCCTCCACGCACCGGCCATCAGCTCTGTCCTGGTTATCTGCAGGGGCACGGCAACCAACCCGCTGTCACCTGCCTGCCCTTGGGGAGCTGGGGCCAGTTCCCCCCAAAGAGGCTGTGCCCACTACCTGTGGGCACGGCCACGCACTCCCAGCCGCAGCCGGTGTCGCAGCACTTCTCCTCTCTCCGGCAGACGCTGTCATCCAGGCACCAGCTGCCGCGCCGGCGCCGCGGGTCCCAGCACGGCTCTGCCCGGGGGCACTCCCCGGGGTGCTCTAGCAGAGGAGGGGAGCAGCGAGGGCGGAGGTGCCAGCCCTGCTCGCACATCGCTGCCCGGTGCTGGTGGCCGGGCTGCCGCGCTCACCTCGGGCAGGGCGGGTGCAGCGCATGGCGCAGCCGGAGAAGCAGCACTTCTCCTGCCGGGAACAGTCCCTGTCGTGGGTGCAGGAGTCCTTCTCTGTGCACGGCTCCGACGCCTGTTGTGGCCTCACCTTTGGGCACTCACCGGGTTTGTCTGAGAGGGGCAGGAAAAAAGCAGGGACGACCCCCTGCTGCAGGCACCACCTTTTGTGCAGCCTTGGGGTGCCCTGATGACTGCACCCCGAGGGTCTGAGCGCCTGTCCTGTGGCAGCACCATCCCATATCCTGCCCTCAGGAGCTTTGACAGCGTTCCCGGTGGAACCACTGTTCTGGCGACCGTCTCCTCACCTGGCTCGGGGGCTGAGCACACGAGGCCACATCTGCTGCTGCCGCAGCACTTCTCAGCCCCTGGGCACTGCCAGTCCCCGGTGCAGGTGGTGCCACACGGGGCCACAGCCTGTGGAGCCTCCTCAGCCAGCGGGCAGATGCCTGGTTTTTCTGGGGGCAGGAGGCAGCGGGGCTGAGGGTGCAAGCAGCAAGAGCGGGGTTTCCCCACCCAGTCTCAGTCGCTGGAGCTGGGGGACACCCCTGCCCGTATCTGGCACCTCGGGACGGGGGCAGGCAGACATAGTCGCAGCCACGGAGGCAGCACTTGTCCTCGCCGGGACACTCGCCGTCGTGCCAGCACCAGGCTCTGCAGTCGTAACTGGGGAACAGCCCAGCGCGGGTTGGGCAGAATCCGTCCTTTCCTGCAGGAATGGCGTGGGGTGGCTGCAGTGCCACTGCCTGGAGGCACCGCTGTGGGGACCAGGGTGTGTGGGGCTGTCGGACCTTTGGGGTGGCTCGCAGCCCCCTCACCTTGGCTGTGTGCCACACACTGCCGGCTGCACAGCTGGTGACAGCACACGTAGGATGGGGGACAGTCCTGGTCCCGGAGGCATCCCCACTGGTGCAGCAGTGGCCGCTGGGTGGCTGGGGCAGGGCTGGTGTCCTCTGCACCGTGGAGCAGGGTGACAGCAGGATGATGGCCTCACCAGAGGATGGTCTCACTGTCTCCTCTCCCCCCCACTGCCCATCTGGGAGCTGCTGTCCCCACCCCACACCTGGCAGAGCCCACCCTGGCGAGCATGGGGCGAGGGGTCCCCTTTGTGCCCCAGCTCCGTGCCGCGGTGGCTGCTGCCCCACGGCGGCATTCCCGGCCGCTGAGCCATGACCCCGCCCGCACTGCCCATCCTGTCCCACGCTGCCTCACCGCCCGGCGCTCCCGGCAGGCACTGGTGGCCACAGCTGCTGTTGCAGCATTTCTGCGCGTCGGGGCAGTCGCCATCGCCTCGGCACCGCTCCCGGAACGGTCCTGGCTCCACCGTGGGGCTCTCGCTGGGCTTGGGCTGGTCTGGCAGGGCAGAATGGGTGTGACGATCCAGCATCCCGCACTGGCCGCCCTGTCTGCCCCGGGTGTCCCTGGCTCTTGCCCTGACCCACACATTCCTGGTGCCTGCGGCCACGTCCCGGCGTTGGGACGGAGCCGGTACAGGGGCAGCTGCGTGTGCTGCCCCAGGGGCCAGAGCAGCAGGGAGACATCTATGGCATAGAGGGTCCCCGGGGTGAGCCAGGGCTCCCCGCCGTCCCTGCCGAGTCCTTACCCTGCGCCGGCTCCAGGCAGGCAGAGCCGCAGCCCAGCGGGCAGCACTTCTGCGCTCCCAGGCAGTCCTTGTCCTCCAGGCAGGGGAAGGAGCAGGGGGCAATGAGCCCCTCAGGGGCTGCTGCTGGACAGGCACCCGGCTTCTCTGCAGCGCCGAGGGGCCGAGAGGTGAGGCTGCACTGCAGGGCTTAGGGCAGCACCGGGAAACCTGCCCCTGCCAGACCCCTCCGCCTACCCCTGGCTGGACCCCACCATGTGCCCCATCCCAGAGCCCTCCACACACCCCAGCCGCGGTCAGGAGGCTTCCAGCAGCGCACAGGGAGCTGCTCTGTAGCAATGGGCATTGCACAGGGAGGGGAACAGGGAGGGACGAGAAAGGTGCCGGCTGTTCCAGGACAGAGGGGGTGCCAGAGGCTGTACCACGGTGCCGTACCTTCTGCCGGGGGGATGCAGCGCAGCCGGCACTCCCAGGGACAGCACTTGAGCCCAGCGGGGCAGCTGGAGTCGTTGGCACAGAGTGGGGGCTCCAGGCGCAAGCAGCGCATGAAGTCCCGTGGACACCTCCCCGCTTTCTGGGGCTCCCCTGCAGAGGGATGGTGATGTCAGGACAGCACCAGAGCCCCTCATCCTCCATCCCCGGGGAAGCGGGACTTGGGTGTCTCTGCAGGGGCCAAGGAACTGGGACTGCATCCCTGGGGGCTGGAGACTCCTCTGCATCACGGCCCGGGGCTGCTGGACCCCCACATCAAGACCTGTGTGGCACAGCATGATGTAGCACGGCATGGTGTGGCATGGCACAGGCCTGTGCGTGCCCTTGCAAGGCAGCAAGTGCCACGAAGAGTGTCACTGGCCCTGTCAGGGAGAAGCCAGCACTGAGCCAGCACCAGCTGGAGGTCAGGATCTATTCCTGAGCATCCTGCTGCCCCGGGCATCCTCACTGCAAGCAGCACACTCCTCACTGCTGCTGTCTCCTCCTCTTCCTTCCTCCTCCTCCTCCTCCTGGCACTTTGTGCTCCTCTTGTCCATGCTGGGAAAATTGGGACAGCCCTGCCTGTGGTACAGGCGAGCTCCAGCTGGTGCCTGTGCCCGGCTCCTGCCGCCTCTGCCAAGAGCCCGTCCTGCTGCGGCGGGGCCGCGTGTTTGGGCTGCAAACAGACGCTGCCGGAGTTTCACTGCAAACAGCAGCTGCTTGCTTCAAACAAAGAGGCACCGGCTGTAGTCTCGGGGTGGGCAGAGCCGCGCCGCAGCTGGGCACCACCGCCCCCGGCATCGTCCCACGGCGGGGGGCTGGCACCAGGGCTCTGTGCCCAGGATGCAGCACAGACCCTGCCTGTGGCACGGCTGGGAGCTGACCCGTGGGGTGCAGGGGGTGCCCACGGGGCTCAGGGCGTGCACACATGCACACACCCCCCTGGGGTGGGAGCAGGGTCCCCCAGGCAGCAGGGCTGCGGTGCAGGGGCTGCAGCCAGCTGGGACACAGCCCCTGTCAGCATGTGCTGGGCAGGGACAGAGGGGACATGGTAGGGACACGGGAGGCCGGGGTGAAAGGAGCTGCTCCCAGGCTGCCTGTGCCTGGCAGCTGCCGGGTTTGACTCCTGGTACTCACCGCCCTTCTTCTCTGGGGTTATGCTTGGCTCTGCCCTGAGGATGAGGAGCCCCAGGAGGAGGAAAACTCCTGGGCTCATGGTGCTGCCGGGGATGTTGTGCATGCCTGGAGCTGAGCTGGGACTTGGTTTAAAGTCTGTGGCAGGGGTACCTGAGGTCCCAGGGCAGTTGAAGCTGGGCTGCTGGCTGTGACAGCTGGTTGTGCTGCGGGCAGGAGGGGCAGGAGGAGGAGCAGTTCCCAGAACCTGCCGGCGCCCTGCCAGCCATCCCGCTTATCTCTGCCCAAGCCCCGCTTTGGGGTCAGGGCGACCTGCGGGACAGGGGAGGGCAGCTGGGGTCGGGCACTGCTGTCCCCCGTGTTGCACAGCTCCGTCCCTGCTGCAGCTGGCTGCCAGACCCTCTCTGGGTTTCCTTCCCACCCCACTTGCCCCTCACCTCTCTGGGGTGGGGGCTGCAGAAAGACCCCATGGCTTGGTCCTGGCATGTCAGTGGGAGCAGCCTGAGGGCTTCTAACAGCTCTGCTGCCATGGTGCTGCCCTTCAGCCAGGCATAGCTCCCATGCATGTGACTGCTTGGGATCCAGCATCATGAGTAAGCAGGTCCTGCCATGGCCCCTGGCATGTGGGTGGTGCTCCCTGCCCCCCTCCCTGTCCGGGTGCTCCATCTGTCCTGACCCGTGACTGCTTTTCCCACCAGGTTTTCACACTCTGGGATGCAAATGAGCCCTTCCTTGGTGCAAGGAATCCGAGGGAACTGGTTCTCCAGTCCATGACTACTGAGGGGCCATCATGCAGCCCCCAGGCCCAGCAGGATGGTTACCATGGGGCGATGATGGTTGGAAGTCACCTGCATGGAACTGGGACCCTCTCCCTGCCCTGGGGCAGCCCCTGCCTGCAGGGACATCAGCCTGCACCTCCCTGCCTGCACGCAGCCCAGGCTGCCAGCACCTCTGGGAACCAGAGCAGGGAACAGCATGGTGACCCAGAGCAGAGGTGGCTGTGGAATGGTTTTATTCTGTCTCAGTGCTGTGGAGCAGCTGAGGCTGATGTGGATGCAGGGCTGCCAGGAGTCTTGGCCGTGGGGTAGTGCAGGCAGTGTGCAGCCCTTGATGGCACGGCTGGGGGTGCCAGGGACCCTGACCAGAACCATCAATGCTGGTGCCATCCTGCCAGTGCAGAGGGTTCAGCACAGGGACAGGTCTGGGGGTAGCAGCACCTCTGCTCACCCCATGGGTGCAATGGCAGTGGGGTGTGGGATGACCTGGGAAAGGCAGGTCCCGGTGCAGCCCTTCCTGGCCAGGGCTAGGCTGTTCCTGGAAGAGATAGGTGAGGTGGTCAGTGAGGATGGGTGCTCCTTCTCTGAGGGATGGGGGGCCCTGTGGTGCTCCCACCCTGGGCCCCCCTCAGTCCCCTCCAGGCTGGACCCAGGAGACAGCAGGCTGGGGGGGCTGTGCCCCACAGTGGGGGGATGCAGACCCGGCTGCAGCCCTGCAGGCAGCACTTCTGGCCGGGGGGACAATCCTTGTCCTGCAGGCACAGGAGGAGGCACTTGGCTGCCCGACTGCCATCTGCTGCAGGGGGACAGAGACCTGGCCACGCTGGCACATGCAGAGAGAGGGAGCAGTGAGGGGCTCAGGGCACCCCTCCCCTGTTGAGGAGCTGCCCTGCCTGCAGGGGTGAGCTCCTCACCCAGCTCCTGCCCCATCGGACAGCAGCTCGGTCCTCAGCCTCCCATTGTCCCCGGAAGGGTCACGGTGACAGAGTGGGGAGGGAACACAGGCGTCTTGGCCCCACAGGGTGCCAATGGTTTACCCTTGATGGGTGGTTTGCAGATGTGGCCACAGCCGGTGGTGCAGCACTTGTCGTCCCCAAGGCAGTCACTGTCGGTGTCACACAGCTCCAGGCAGGGTCCCAAGGAGCCTCTCAGCACCATGGGGCACATGCCAGGCTTCACTGTGGCACGGTGGCTCCCTGGTGACAGTGGGGATTGTGGCTGTGCTGGGATTGTGTCACCAGCCCTGCTCCTGGCACAGCCTCGATCTCCATCCTGTCCCTGTCCTGTCTCTCCATCCTCCTTCCCAGAGCGCTCTGATGGCCTCAGCCACCAGCCTCACACCCATACCAGTCTCACCCAGTGGGACCAGTCACAGCTCAGTATGGGATGCCAGCTGGTAGGTGGTGTGGTGAGGGACTTCCCTGGCTCCAGTTGCAGCAGCACCCAGTCCAAGCGTGGTGCAGGAGGGAGGGTCAGGAGGGGGTTCAGCCTTTCACCCACTGAGGCCCATCTCCCACCCGTCACGGAGGGGTTTGGCATGGGGATCCCTTCCCACAGCACCCCAAGAGCCAGTGCTTGGCGAGGGGCTTATGAGGGCTGGGGCTGTGCCCAGGGTGGGTGTGTGGCACCAGGAGCTGCAGACAGCAGCACACACTCCCTGGGGCCTGGATGGGGTCCACCAGCTGCACACTTGGCCAGGCACAGCCACTGTAGCTTGTCCAGTGGTACTGCTGGACACACATCGGGCTCTGCCAGGAAGGAACCGTGCTACCACCAGTGCAGTGATGCACTGGACAAGGGGATTGGGGAGGGCTGGGGGAGCTGTACCTGTGTCTGGAGGGGTGCAAGCCAGCCCACAGCCAGAGAAGCAGCACTTGTGCTCCCCAGGGCAGTCCCGGTCATCAGTGCAGCGGTTGGGGCAGGCAGCAGCGCTCCTCTGGGCACGTGTCCGTGGGCAGAACCCGGGTTTGGCTGGAGGGAAGGCTCAAGGGCTCAACACGCAGCCAGCCTGGCCCCACAGTGCCCACAGCTCCCCTACAGCACGATGGGGTCCTCAGACCCTGGTGTGGGGATCCCCAGGGCACCTCACCTGGCTCGGCGTGCACGCAGCGGGTGCAGCAGCCGCGGGTGCAGCACTTCTCCCTGGAGTGGCACACGGTGTCATTGTGACATCTCGCCCCACAGCTTGGCCCGACGGCGCTGCCAGCACGGGGGCAGTAGCCCGAGCTCTCTGCAGAGGAAGATGCTCCATGCAGCCCTGTCCCAGGGAGCAGGGCTCGCTCCAACACAGGCACCAGCCCACATCCCACCCATTGCCCGATCCTCGCGCTGGCATCCCTTGGAGTGAGCAGTGGTACCTGTGGTGGGCAGGAGGCAGGTCCAGACCTGCCCGCTCTGGCAGCACTTCTCAGCACCAGGACAGCCGTGGTCAGAGAGGCAGTACAGCCCAGGGGGCCAAGGGGCTCCACTTGCCCCCACTGGGCACTCGCCTGCTTTTGGGGGGGCAGGCGAGGCAGTGGGGGTCCAGTGTCCCTGCAGGGCCCGGCGTGGGAATGCAGTGAAGGTGGGGGCAATGCCCTGGTCCCTGGAGCTGTGCTGCTGGGCCAGGGTGAGCAGTGCCAGGAGCACCAGAAGAAGGGTGCACTGGCCCAGCATTGCGCTGCGATCGGTGTTGTGCTTCTGGGTGACAGGCGGGGATTTAAACCCTGCTGGGGCGGGGGCTGGCCAAGCCCAGCTGCTCCTTCTCATGGCAGCACAGTTTTGGGACTGTGGGAGTGCTGAGCATGAACAATTCAGCTCTGGGGCAGCACTGGGCTCATGGCCCATGGCTGACACATCCTCCACAGCTCTCTTTCCAGGTCACTGGTGACCTGTGAGCAGCTGGGCTGGGAGCCGAGCAGCACTCCCAGAGCCCCACCATTGTAAGCAGGGATGGGACACAGGAGCAGTGTCCTGTCCTCATCTTCAGTGTCCGCTTGGTCCCTCCTGGCACTCATGGAGCAGGGAGAGCTGCTGTGGAGCTGTGGTGCTGTGCTAGAGTGCACAGCCTGCTCCTGCACTGCAGAAAGAGGGGGAACCTGCACCAGACACCGGGCATTGGGCAGTGCTGGGCAGGGTGTGGGGCTCACTCAGTCCCAGGGGATGGCTCTGCTCTGTCCTCTGTCATGGGCAGGGGCTCTGGGAGCGGAAGTCCCTCTCAGGCAGGAGGGACATGCTCTGATCCTAGGGGCTGGGAGTGGGACCAGGGCAGGTACAGAAGGGGCAGGACCTCTGGAGACCTGTGGAGAGCAGGAAGTGCCAGGGAGAGCAGGACAGTAGCAGGAGCCCAGCTCTGAGCCGGTGGGGAGGGAGGTGGCAGAGGCAGGTATGTGGCAGGGGTGTGTGGGCTGCACCCCCCAAAGCTCCTTCAGGCTTCTGCCATGAGCAATGTGCCACTGCCAGGCTGGGAGGGCGTAGGTAAGGAGGAGTTTGGGTGATGCTGGTGTAAGGGCACACATTGCAGTGTGTTTGTCCCCCAGGCCATTGCAGAGCAGGGAGCAGAGAGCCCCTCTGCTCTCATGGGACACAGACACAGCTGAACCTTGATGGCCCCGCTCTGAGCATGGCTGACCAGGGTGGAGGAGCCAGTGTGCAGGGACAGCCTGGGTCATGGGACAGGCACAGGCAGGGCACAGGCTGGGGACCCTTGGAGGCATGATGGAGCCACTCCATGCTGCTGCTTGTGTGGCCCTTCCAGGCATCCCTGGTATGGGATGGAGAGGCAGCCATGGCACGGAATGGAGAGGTGGCCACAGCATGGCAGGGAGAGGTGGCCACGGCGCAGGACGGAGAGGCAGCCACGGCGTGACAGGGAGAAGCTGCTTTATTGGTGAGAGTGCAGGGGGCTCGCCCCGAGCAGGGAACCCAGGGAGGAAACTGAGGCTGAAGGCTCCGAGCCGGGGAGATGGTGCAGGGCCAGGGCCAGGGTGTGTGGGATGGGCATCGGGCAGCAGCTTCCCTGTGGCTGGGCTGGCAGGAGGCGGCTGCACCTGCAAAGGAGCAGAGGCTGTGAGCAGGACGGGTGCATGGGTGCCATGCTGCAGGATCCCTGGGGCTGGAGTGCACCCCACTGACCTCAGGGGACGGGTGTCACGCAGGAGACCTTGCCGCAGCCGTTCCTGCAACACTTCTGGATCCCGGAGCAGTTGGCGTCGGTCTTGCACTGGTTGGTGCAGACGCCCAGCATGGGGATGCCTGGGTTGACAGGTGGGCAGGTGCCAGGCTTCTCTGAAAGGCAAAGGGACATGGCTGAGACCTGCTGGCCCTGGTACAGCAGGCAGGGCCCACCTTGCAGCTCCCAGAACCACGGGCATAGCCCTGGCCCTTATGTGCCATGGAGGAGGGACCACCATGGTAGCTGGCATTTCCCCCATCCCATAGCTCTGCTTGTTGGCACTCCTGCCAGCTGGACCTGATGGGGACATGCCAGGGAGGCCACACGGCACGGTGGTCCCCTACAGTTCCTGTGCCCAGTATTCCCACTCAGGAACACATGGCTGGCACAGGATGTGCAGCTGCCACACACAGACCTGACGGTGGCCTCAGCCCTGCTGTCCTCCACAACTGCCATGGATGGCCCCAGCTGTTCATGGCATGGGGGCTCAGCCTAGGCTTCAGCTGGGATCATCTGCCCCCCAGACAGATGTGCCCAGCAGTGTGGGGCCCGTGCCCACTGCCTGCCAGCAACACTGAGCTCCAGCTCTGCATCATGCTGCCCTCCACCATGGTGCAGCCAGGCCAGTGCTGTCCCACAGGTGGCCACAGAGGTACTGGAGCCTCCAGGTCACATCCACATGTCTGCAGCTGTGGATCCCAACTCCCGTGCCCATCTCCCTGGGTCGCTCTCTAGCAGGACAGGCGTGGTGAGTGCACTTAGCCAGGGGCTGCAGGGCCACAGCAGTGCAAGGATGGGGATGATGCCATTGAGAGACTTCCCCAGTACAGGGTCGGAGCCAGAACAGTGCCCACATCCTGGGCTGGCAGACGCGTGCAAGGCTGAGCAGGCAACGAGGGCTGGAAGCGGCGCAGACCCCCACCCTCCACCCAGGTCCCAGCAATATCCGAGGGTGTCCACTCAGCCCCTGCATCGCTGAGGGGAGGAAGGGCTGAGCGTGGCACGGTGGGAGCACACCCCGAGCCTGCTGGGCTCCCATGCAGCCCCCGATCCCCGCGCTGCAGCCGGACACACATCGGGTGCCCAGGCCTGCGGCCACCACTGCGTCCTGGAGCCCCAGTGCTGCCGGCTGGGATGGGCTGTTGGCTCGTGGCACTGGGACCGACTCTGGGCAGCACGGCCAGGAGCAGGAGGGAGTGTTACCGTCAGGCTTCTGGCAGGCCTTGCCGCAGGCTGCCGGGCAGCACTTGAGGGTGCTCTCGCAGTCGCCATCGGACTGGCACCCCACCGTGCAGTTCACCGCATCCATCGCCGGGCTCGGGCACACGCCGGCTTTTGCTGCAAGGCAAAGGTGGGGGCGTGGGCACTCGCGGGGCGGCCGGCCCCGGGCAGGGCGAGGGCTGCGTCCCTTTCCGGGAGATGCTGCCCCGGCCCCGGGGCTGGGTCCAGGGATGCTGCTGAGCCCAGCCGCGCTGGGCGCAGGCTGGTGCCCGCCCCGGCCCCCACGCCGGCTGCCCCGGGGCTGGGAGGGAGGGAGGGATGCTGGCCGCTCGCCGGGCGTGCCGTGCCGAGCCGTGCCGGGCCATGCGCTCATACTCACTGGTGTCATTCTGGGCGGATGCTGCCGGCAGCTCTGCCCAGAGAGCCAGGAGCCCCGCCAGGATGAGGACGCTGCGGGCCGCGGGCATGGTGCAGGAACCGGCTGCGCTGTGGCCGCCCGGCCGGCCTTTAAGCTCCTCTCCAGGTGGGGCCGGCGGGCTCGGCCTTCCGGGTGGCTCCCAAGGGCCGGGCAGGGCCAGGCTCCCCCTTCGCGCTTGCACAACCCGAGTATCAGGTATCTGCCGCTGCTGGCTGCCGACCAGGGAGGGGGAGCCTCCAGGAGACTGGGCGGCCATGCTGAGAACTCGCCCGGCAGGAACAGCAGCCAAACACCCCTGGCCGCGGCCCCCGCACGCCGGACCCCGGGGAGCCCCGCTCTGAGCCCCCCGGAGCGCTGGGGCCGCGGCCCCGCCTGGGGATCGGCGCTGGGGATGCGGTGGTGCCGCTCGCCGGGAGAGAGGCAGGCGCGGGTGCATCAGGGACAGGGCACGACCCGTCCCTGCTCTGACTCACCCTGTGCTGCCCTGGCCACAGCTGGGAGCTTGAATAGAGCCCCTGGCCCGGGTCGCTGATGCCCCCAGGCCGGGAGGAACCAGCAGCACAGACAGGGCTGCGGCTCGGCTCTACTGCTGCTCACCCAGCTCCTGCTCCTGTTCCAGCCACTGTTCTCCTCCAGCTCTTGCTCCTCAGCTGAAGGGTCCTCCAGGCTGCCTGTGCCTTGGGCAGGCGCCCGCCCCGGGGTGGCCCTGCACCTCCCTTCAGCCACGGGAGCTCCTTCTGCCTGGCCGCAGCTCTGCCCCATGGCCGCTGCCATCCTCAAAGCCTCCCACAGCACTGGGGATGCAGATGGAGCATCCAGCAGCACCATTTGGGCATGTGCCTGTCAGGGAGCGAGCTATTGACATGCACACCCAGTACTCCAAGCCATGGGCTGTATGACCCCAGGCCTCCTCAGCATGTCCAGGATACCCCTGCTATGGCCCATCTGGTGGGCCAGGACACTTCACAGTGCCTGGCAGTGTCAAGCTGGGGCTGGTTTGGATGGGCCCAGCTCGCCCATCCTTTGGCTGCCCAGCTCACACTGTCATTTGCCACTCTTGACAGTGCCCATCTCCTCCACAGCCTCCCGCAGGAGGGTGAAACCTGCCCTGTTCGCAATGATGGGCCCTTGCTGCTGGCAGAGGCAACAGAGGCAGCCCCAGCTCTGGGCTGGAGCATCCTGCAAATTTGCATGGGCCAGGGGTGCATGGGGCCGGGACATGATCCCCGCCTGAGTCACGAGCTGGCGTCTGCTCTGCCGGGGTCCGTCTCCAGGTAATTTAACCCCACAGTCAACAAAGTGGCGCAGCGGCGTGGCAGTAAATCAGTAACTGTTTGCCTTTGCCTGCGGTCTCCTCCCTGCCTGGGTGTTTATGCAGGAACAGGAGCCTGCACAGACGGCTCAGCCTCCTGCCCCACCACCACACCACTTGTCACCACCGTCGGCAGCGGGAGAGACACGTGGGGATTGGGCAGAGGCCTGGGGTGGCAGGGAGATCAGCAGGGCAGCCCTTGTCCCTGCACCCTCCAGGATGGGGACCTGCTGGAAGGCTGCCGAGGCCTGGCTGTGCTCAGGCTGGCTAGGATGCTCCCACACTAGGCTGGACTGGGATTTAAACCAGGGACAACACTGGAATGCCATGAGTGAAGGCAACTATGCTGCAGCCCAGTGGCCCCTGCACCAGGGCCAGGGCACAGCGTTCTGTCAGCCAGGGTGGGATGGTGGTGGTAACAGCTGGGAGATGAGCACACTGCCCACCAGGATGGAGGAGAGGGACTCACACCATCCCTGCCTGTGCTGCACGGGGACAGAGCCCACCTGGACCCAGTAGCAGGGCCCCTATAGCAGCAGCACTGCTACCAGTCCCACACTGCCCACCCAGGGTCACTGGTGTCCCACTGTGGCTGGGCTGTGGACCTGTGCTGGTGATATCTTTGAGGTTCATCACCCTGGTCTGTCTCTGTGACAGCTCTGCCCCAGCGTGGGGTGACACCAGCATGGGGTGACCTTGGTGCTGGCAGTGAGCAGCTGGCACTGGGAGGCTGTGAGGGTGGGTGCCAGTAGCTGGGCTGCACCACAGCAACTGCATGGGGAGCAGAAGGGAGCCCAGAAATGTAAGGCTCAGAGAAGAAGACAATGGGGAAACCACAGGGGAAGCCGAGAGCTGTGGGGAGCACTGTGGGCACCAGTGGCTTTGCCCACAGTTGTGCCTCAGCTTCAAGGTGCCCAGCTGGCTGCTGAGGGGACAATCCAGCTGAAGCTGCCCGCAGCCAGCTGGAGCACCTGGAGAGGCACTGAGTGTGCTGGTGGCGGGGCCAGAAGCTCCAGCCCACGCATTTGGCATCGTCCTCTGGGAGACAGGAATGCTTTGGCTCCTGTCCCCAGTGCATGGCATTCGGGATATTGCTGTCCCCACCCTGCCTCTGCCAGCTGCTTCCTCAGCAGAGGCTGAGGATGGTTGTGGGGAGTACAGAAGTCTGCCAGCTGTCCCTAGGGCCAGGGAGGATCCTGGCTGAGCACATAGGATCAGCAGCCCCAAGTCTGACCCTAAAGGCTCTTCTCTGACACATCCCTGGACAGCTGTGCCCACCACCACTGAGCCTGGTCACGGTGGCTGCACCCAAGCCTCGCAGGTGACCGTGGCTCCTCCATGGCAGCAGGGAAGGTACTGGAGTCACGTCTCCTGGCTGCTGAGGGAATGTGGTCAATGATTAAAAGGGGCACGCTGAGGTGCCCCCAAGCAGTGAGCCAGCCTCCCGCTGCTGGCACAGAGCAGGGACAGCAAGTACAAGGATAGAGAGGGACACCCCATCTTCTGGAGATGCTGGGCCCCTCAGTCGGCAGTGCAGGCTCCCCACACCATGGGCAGGGACTGGTTCATGGGGAATCTGGCCTGAGGTCCAGCTGTGCATCTGCCAACATCTGCCACCACCGAGCCCCCACTGCCCACACTGCCCACACTGCCCCCCTGCCCACACTGTCCCCCTGCCCACACTGCCCACGCGGCACAGACCTCAGCAGCTCTGCTCTGTGGCACAGCCACAGCCTCAGTGGTGCGTGGGTACTCCAGAGCTGGGAATGTGCCTGGCTCTGTGTGGTGGGATTGTTCCTACCTGCTCATTCCATGTGGGATCCTGGCCCCAGCCAGCCCCACAGTGCTCCAAGAGCCAGCAGAAAGCATCCACCCCAAGCCCCCCAGCACTCACCTTTTTTCCCAGCAGCCGCAGGGGCTGCCTGCAGCTGAGCACACAGGGCCAGGATGCCCACGAGCACAATGATGGTGGTCTTCATGGTGAATGCCATGGTATGGATGGGCAGCACAGGTCGGCGGGGTTTATATGCATGTGGGGCTGGGGAGGGGCCATGCACACAACCTTCGTGTGCCAAAACTCTGACTGCTGCTGCATGTCACAGTTGTGCCCGAGGCAGTGACGGCCACACAACGTTCCTTCTGAGAAATTATTTACCTGGCCTTGTCCAGCCCTGGCAACCAGGCTGCAGCAGGGGAAAGGACAGCACCCTCAGCACCCTCATGGGGAAAGGGAGATGAGGCCCTGGGGTGGGGTCACCCCACAGCCATGGGGAGCCCAGAACTGCCCAGCTGTGACAAGTGATTGGACGAGTTTGTGGGATGGGAATCCAGAGGGGACTGCTGAGGAGGATGCTCCCCTGGGGGCTGCTGTGCCGGCAGCGTGTCACGGGGGCGTTCTGGGACAGAGCAGCTGTGGGTCTGCTGGGCCGTGCCCATCCCAGAGACCCAGCGCCTGCCTGCCCCGGTCCCGGCCTGGTGCCCGCATTCTGCCACGTCTGCCCGTGGAGCCTCAGGGGACAGCTGGCCGGGTCCCCACGGGTGAGGATGGCCTCAGGGGGAGCAGAGCGTGGGAAGCCTCCATGAGACACCAGGCTGGGTGCACTCGCTGCTGAGCACCATTCCTGCGTGGGGACAGGCTGGTGGCTGGGAGCCGACACGTCGCTGGCTGCAGACGTGTCCCGGCAGACGGGCACTGTGACGGGGTCAGCACTGGGGCTGCCTCTCACCTCACCACGCTCCAGGACTACGGGAGGTGACCCTGGGATGCCCAAGGTAAATGGTGTGGGGAGGTTACAGGGAGCCCAGCCTAGATGACCGTGTGATGGATGACCATGCTGAGGGTGAGGTGTGCTCCCTGCTCGTGGGGACCCTGCAGTGCTGCCACTGCTGTGCCTGAGACCCTGCCAAGCAGTACCTCTGCTTCCTGCATCCCATCCCATGCAGACAGGGCATGGTTGGGGGGCTGCAGCCGTCCTGGGGGCTTGCTCTGTGGCTCCTGTCACTGCTGACTTGTGGCCACGCTGGCACAGCTCTCTGCCTCGCTGAGTGGCACAGGGCACCTGCAGGTGCTGCCAGCAAGTTGGGCAGAGGCAGCCTGGCTTGGGGGGAACAGTGGGGGACTGGCAGGGCTGCAGTAAGGCACGGGGCACAGCTGGGGCTGCAGTGGGTGGAGAGGGGCAGGACTAGGGTTTTTGAGGGGCTGGTGGAAGAGACTTGTCCTATATTGGAGCTGGAGCTGGAGAATGGCCTCAGCTGGGGTCCCGGTGTGTGGGGGGACACCAGGGACACTCCCTGCCCGGGAAGTTGTGACAAGGCTTGCCTGTCTGGACTCAGGCATCTGTGCTGAGGCTAACGTGACCTCTGTGGCCTCATTCAGGGTTTTACAGCTCAACGATCGTATTTCCCCACTTGGAAATTCCTGTGTGCGTCATCCCTGTTCCGAGCAGCCGAATGCATTTTGTTGCTGCGAGAACTCTGGGTCTGAAGCAAAAGGAACCATGAGCAGGAACCAGGGGCTTTGAGAGCAACCGGGTCACATGCACCGTGTGACACCTTTGCCCTGATGTGACGAGTGCTGCAGTGTCGTGGTGATGATGTGGAGGGTTACCAGCCTCTCCCTGGCCCTTTGGCTGATGTTGGCGGCTCGGGGCTCTGCGGGGCTTCGGCCTTGCGCTCTTCCTCCCCCGGCTGCTGTGTGCCCGATCCATGTCAGGCGTGGAGCGGCATCAGCGATGGTCCCTGCCAGTCCTGTGGCACATGGCACTGCGAGCCTGGCGAGCCCTCCCTCCGGGGCTGTGGGGAATGGACCCCGGCTTCGGGCAGCCCCCTCCCCTCCCGCAGCCCCTCCCAGCCGGTGCCGGTGCCTCCAGCCACTCCCCCCCTCCCCTCCCGCCGTGTGGCGCGGCGCGCGGGC